>CM047871.1:0-162239 GCA_026212405.1 Petrea volubilis | reverse complement strand
TGATGGAGCATGTTCTTGTTATTCAAATTGTGTTTCATATCCTGTGCATGGCCTCCGACATAACCACCATGAAGTCAAAACAGTTTAATGAATTGTTAACTTAAACAACGTCCCTGACTTTCTCAACACTGATCTCATTTTCTTATATATGTGCAAAAACTTTGAAATTCATTTCTTAGCGTGCTTCTTTTCTTCAATGAAATTGTCTGTTTCACTCTGAGAGAAACCTCTATGAGTTTCTTTCTGTTCTTTGCCTTTTTTTATTAAGTTTTTGGCTTTAGCAGAAACAGTCTGCATATTTACATTTGAAGTCTCTTGCAATAACAAGCTTCATCAACATATATCATGCTTGCAGAACCAACTGTCGCAGCTGCATGACATGTCAGGTCAGCCACAGCAGAAATTTCAGCCGGTAATTGGACATTTAACCTTTTAGTATGAATATTACATGAGAAGTGTTGTATGCTTTGGAAAAAAAAGGGGGACAAATAGCTTGTAGCTTGATGTTACCATGATTTAATAAGTTGTTTCTATCCTGAAATCAGTAAAATAAGTTCAAGTAGGGGTGGGCGCAGGTTGGGTTTTTGTCGGGTTTGGGTTAGGGTTAATCGGGTCGGGTACCCGAAATTTCGGGTACCCAACATAATTACCCGAATTTAACCCGAACTTTTTTCGGGTACCCGATCCGTTTATTTTTCAGTGATTTTTTTTTTTGATAAAATAACTTTTTTCACAATTAATATATAAAAAAAATTAAATATAGGTTTATAGTTCTTGTGAACCCTCAAATATGCAAAAAGAGAGTGATAATTTTTATATAATTATTTGAAATATTAATATATTTTTTAATTTAGAAACTATGGAAGAAAAGTAAATAGTACCAATTTGCTACTATTAATTTAAATGAAATAACAAACACATGGTATATTGTAAGAATAATTTTAGAAATATTAATTGTATATCGTATTTAGAAAAAAAATTAAATAGCAACAACCAAATAATACATCTACATTTAATTGCTAGCATTTTTTCTTAATTAGACAATTAAATACTTTAGCTCCACATAAGTGGATATAATATTAATGACTAGATAAAACAATATGGTGTTATTGAATATCTCAATTATTTAGACAAAATCAAAATAAAATATTTTTATCATTCTATACAATGCATATATGTATATATATTCCACTAATTTAATTAAATTACATTAATCGGGTCGGGCACCCGAAATTTGTCGGGTACCCAACCCGAAGTTTTTCACAAGTTCGGGTACCCGACCTGATCGGGTAAACCGGTCGGGTATCGGGTAACCCGACCCGAACGCCCACCTCTAAGTTCGAGAGAGTTCCTAAGAGCACAACTTATAATTCTCTGAAACGATGGTCTTTACACCTGGCGGAAAATATATTGCCTGCACATTGTGTGCTTTTCGATTGAGAGATTATCCTATTCGAAATTACTGCAATACGTCGTATGCCCTTACCCATGTCTCTGCATTTCATAGATGTTGTCAGTATTTTGTATAACCTCATAAAATTCTGTGCATAGCAGATGCATGGTCAACATCATGTGCAGTTCTCTCAGCCATTGGCACCCCAGCAACTGCAGGCTAGACAGCTTACATCAGCTGCAATGCATATGGGTCACAACCAACTTAACCAAGGAAACCAGCTGAATCGTCAATTAAACCAGTTCTCTAGCCCAGCAAACAGTGCATTATTTAATGCTGCTCAGAGGACACCAACCTCTCAGATGGTGAGATATCTTCTGCTTTATTAACATTATCCTTTGCTTTTCTCTTTCCTTCTCATTGAATTGGTTTTCATTATTCAAAAACTAAAATTCGCTCATGTGAGTGTGCGTGTGCTGATGTTGAATTGCTGTGACCTGCTTGGTACAGTTTCCTGCCTCTTTCTTTAGTTCAATTTTGTCCATCATATTTATTTGCTTTCCTGAGACATGCAATGTCAGCAGTTTTTAAAAGATCTGGCATTCAAAGATCTTTTTACAAACCTTAGAATTTAATCTATGCAATTTAATTATTTAAATTTCTTGATTTTAACACAACATGCTATTCCATTTGAACCACTTCATTCCTTTGCTCTGTGCTCTCTACCTTTTCCTGTCTTATAAAGATGTTGGACCTACTTCATTTGTAGTGTTGTTGTGTTCCCATTCGCACATTTAGCATGTTTCACTTGGTTTGATATCAAGGCTTCTCCTTCCGGATGAATCGCCCATACCTTGTGGTTTCCTTTGGGAGTTTATCACATTGGGATTCTTATCTTAAGAAGGTGTTGGGCTAACTTGAGTTATTTCTCTTGTTCACAATAACATGTGCTTGAGTCAATTGTAGGATAAATATTAGAAATAACTTATAAGTTAAGCAATGGAATATTGATTTCATTTATATCCTAGTTATCTTTCTGAAACACAAGAAAGCCCCACACTTCCAACTGCCAGCAGACACTGAATTTTATATTTAATCTCTGTATCTGCTCTTAACCTAGAACAGTTTATAACTGCCTATTGTTTTGATAATGCATGGTGGTTTTGTCATTTTCTTTTTGCATGTTAAGTCACGTTCTCAGGCTGCATCTTTGTTGTCTCCAAACAATTTTGTTCACTCAGTGCTGCCTATGATTATGATTCTTATGGTACTGTTGTCTCACCCTTGTAAACCTTCATGAATTTCAGATCCCTAACATGTCAGCTATGATGCCGTCGCAATCAATTCTCCCAGGCGTGCAGGTTAGCTTTAAGATTTTGTTCAGCATTTTAACTTGATGATTTCGAATTATTTAAGTGCCCAAAATCAAGTAAGACTTTGACATAAAGTTATTCAACACATCATTGATCATTCTTATTGACGATAACTTGTGTTCTTCAGTATGGAATGTCCGGTGGCAACCGCACTCTGCCTTCCCAAAATCTCAGTGACCAGAGTACGAATTGCTCTCTCTCTCTCTCCCTCTAACAGCGCATTTACGTGTTACGTTAGCCCTCAGACAACTAATTGAATTCCTTTCCCCCACGTTGGTACTCGGCAGTGTTTAACATGGGAGCAGCCAATGCTGGTGGTATGATGCCGATCCAGCAACAACAGCAACACGGCACACCAGGTGCATTTGGGAACATGCCCCAAGGTGCTCAAAATCTACAACCTGGCATGGTGCCCATGCAAAACACTCCACAAAATCATCCCAACTTTCAGCAGCAGAGACCACAAAACCAGCAGTGACACGACGACGAATAAACCTAAATGTGCATATAAACTATTGTATCAAGCAAAACAGTCCCCCTAGCATTATTAGCATTTAGCATTGTGTTGATTTACAATGGGAGACCTCTGTGTACTAATAGTTAAGCAATCAAATGGATCTTTTATAAGTTGTTGCTATTCGTTCTCAAACTTCCACTCTTACATAGTGTGGAAACAACAATGAAAACTAGGATGTTTAAATCTCAAAGTATTGACTTGATTCTACTGAGACGTGTTCTGCTACAGTTGTAGAAGCTCGTTTTCACAACAATCATCGGCAATGCGGTGTAGGTTTCTTCAAGATGAATCATCTAACAAGCTTCCAAAAAGGGTCGAATCTTAACAGCAACCATTGTAACGAGCACGCAACATATGCCCGGAAGGAGGTGGAGAAATCAATACTGATTGGAATGCGAATGCACTCATCGCTTAATAGATATTAAATCTATTTCTGCTCAATTAAAAAAAAAGAACGAAATTTAGAAAATTTCAAAGTAACAAGATGAAGCCATGTAATGCTTGTGTTAAACTTACCCACAAGATTATGCAGAACTGGGATGAAGAGGATTTTGAAAATAGGCTCCATCATCTAGGTAGGGTGTTCACAGAGGACACGCACATTAATCTGAAAATATTTAAACCAGAAACAAGCTTTAGAGAGAAGTGCATAAGGAGTGATAATCGCCAATCGTAGTACAGCTACTCCAAACTCGAAGCAGAAAATTCATATCATTATTACGCTTCCTATCTCATGATTATACTTCTATAAGCATATATGAAGATAAAGGTTTCAAGAAATCGATGTAGAATAACTTGCGTAGTGTGAAAACGAACAGCACATGTCGCCAAAGCTTAGAAGAGATTAACATGATACCAATGATGCGAAGTTCTTAGCTCTATAATATTTTCAAACCCCATACTCATCTGGGATAATTTATTTGAAACAAGATTGGCAAAGGGATAATTACAGTACCTTTTGTAGAGGGACTCCAACGTTCTCTTCAACACTAGGGTCGAGCCGTAGAGATACTTTCTTGCTTTACGGGCCTGACGCTTCTCCCGGAAAGGAGAAAAACCGAGTTTTCTTCTCTTCTTTTACTCACCCAACCGAAACAGCAGCATCCGAGAGGTCATCAGAGCTGGATGTCCTGAGGTCGTGTTCATCGACCAAAAGCACTCGTTCCACTTTAGGCAACAACCCCAGATTTTTCAACTCAAGAAAGATATTAAAAGCTAAACGAGGATCGGGAGAGTCAGAAAGAAACTTTTTCATCGATTTATATGTGTAGCAGTCTATTTCAATATTTCTATCAACCATCTCTTTCAGGACAGTTTTAAACATTTTAACATCCCTCTTCCTACAGACACCGGACAGAATCATGTTATAAGAGTGCTTATTCGGTGCTATATCCATGTCCTTCAGTTGGCTAAACAAAGCATATGCCTCTTCCATCTCACCGCCCTTGATAAGTCCATCAATGGCAACATTGTACGACACTACATCAAGTGGCAACTTTTCTGCAGCGGCTTTCCTGAATAATCTCATAGCCTTGTGAAAGCTTCCGGATTTTATAAGCCCGTTAATGATTACGGTGTGGATGTGAGCATCAACACCTGGATAGCTGCGAATAATCCCATTGTACACATTAACAGCCTCTTGTGTCCGACCTGATCTCAACAGTGCACTCAGCAATCCAGTAAAACTATATTTATCGGGCGTAACCCCTCTGTCTATCATGTCATTATAAAACTCAACAGCACCATCTGGATAACCGGCTTTGGAGAAGTAACTCAAAAGACAGTTGCAGACTACCAAGTCGGGTTGTATGACCAGTCCACTGGTTAGTAAAGGTAGAAGCACATATTGTCTAGATAGACAAATAGTGGTCACGAGAGAAGAGAATGTATAAACATCAGGCATTAACTTTCGTTCTCTCAAACTAGAGAAAACTTCAAGCGCGTCCTCATACCACCCCATCTTGGAGAGACAATCAATCAATACATTACAAAGAACGAGATCAGGAAAACATCCTTTTGCTTCTAAAGTGCCAAGAATTTCGAATGCTTTCTCAGGCATTTGAGATTCCAAGAATCCTTTAATCAAGGACGTGCATGTCACAATATTTGGAGAACAACCAATCTCAATCATTTTCTCTAGTAAATAAGCTGCAACCTCAATCTGGCCCATCTTACAAAAACCATCAATCAATATGCTCCAAACGTTCACAGAGACAGGTGCACCCAAAACCAGCATCTTGCCTAGCAGCTGCAACGCCTCTTTCAACCTAGCAAATTTGCAGAAACAATTCAACACCAACGTATAGGTCTCAGGGTTCATGTAATAACCCTTCATAAACATAAGTCTAAGCACAACTTTAACATTATTGACATCATTGAGTCTGCACAAATTACAAATGGCAATGTTATAACTCAAGAAGTTTGGGGCATGGGTCTCCTCCAAAACCCTGAGGGCCGCATCCACATGCTTAATCTTGAACAACACATCAATAATAATGTTCCGTGCATACGTTTTCGGAACGTAACCATGAGTACTCATCTCTTCAAAAGCCTCAAACACCATATCATACATAGCTCCACACCAGTAAATTCTCATCAAAAGCAACAAAGTTTGCGCCTTTGTCACACACCCAACAGCCTTCAATTCCTCAACAATCCCTTTCACAGTTCCATATCTTTGGGTTAAGTTAGAAACCACAGTTACCATGTGATGAAAAGTGGGTTTGTCGTGGAAATAATGGGGTTGCCGTGCACACCAGAGGAAAAAGTTCAGAGCAATCAAATCAGAAGGGCAGTTCCGTAAAGTGGTTAGCACGATTTGAGGAGTGAGAAAGGTGGTTGTGAGAGTCTGTCTATGTTGTTCTCGATTGCTAACAGATGATTTTTGAGGCTTGCTAGCTGTGGTGCATATAATTGGTGAAGCAAGATGATGAACTGCAGCCAAAGACTGTAACTTGGACGGAGAAAAAGCAATCTTTGCAAGGAATTTGAGCCTCCATCTCAATATCATTTGCCCGTATGTTCATACGAACAGTCAATATAATGCATAAATGATGAAAAATCACAAAGGTTCTTGAAAAAACTCGATTGTGATAAATATCAAGAATACCTCACGTTGCTTCGCCACTGGATGACACCAAATTTACGAAACTCCCAGAATGTGAAGTGGGTTTGTTGGGCGGCGGGAAGTGGCGGCGGTTTGAGTGGTAGAAGGAGCTCAGAAGAGAAATTCTTGGCCCATGTTAAAAGAGCCCAAAAGAAGGTAAAAGAACAAGTGGAGGTCCAATTTCGAAATAGGCAAAACAGCCCATGAGGCAACTAAAATGTTAGGGTATTAATAATATTTGGAAACAGAAAACGAAAAAGCAGAAGAACAAGAAGTAGAGGCCAAAGAGTCACGTGATGCTGACGAGGGATCATGTGAGTTAAATGTCTAATCGGGTGTCTGTTTTTCCATTTTTCCGTAAATAAAGAAACAAATAATTAGTCACCGTGGAACTAGAACAACTGGCGTTTTGGTTTGTTTGGTTAGATTTGCAGTCAGTCTTCGTTAGCTTGACTTTCTCACTGTAAGTGGGGGGAGAGAGACACAGAGACAAGAAGAAGAAGAAGATATGGGGTCTGAATCTAAGATGGTGCACTCACCCATGGTGACATACGCCTCCATGCTATCCCTCCTCGCTCTATGCCCGCCTTTTGTTATTCTTCTGTGAGTTTTCTATTCAGTTTTTGCTTTCTTGATCGGCTTTTCCTCTGTTGTTCTTGAATCTCCACTCAATATTCAAATTTTCTCAAGAACCCCTTTTTTTGTGTTCTTAAATTGAGTGCTAATGCTGGTTTGAATTAATCTGTCTTTTTACTGAGCTAGATCAGTTTTGAATCATGCAAACCAACGTTAAATCAACAGTGGCTATAGGGACCTCGTTTGAAAACTGATGATTTAACATGTTTCCGGATTAGTGCCGGATTTTATGTGAGATTGGATTTGTTGTAATAATTTGTCCGTACACATCAAGATTTCAAGAATAGAACAATAATTGCCCATGAGCTTAGGATATAATAATGTATAATAGTTTCTTCTTTTGCATTTTCCCTGTTTGATGTTATGGTTTTCTTAGTATATGGTGAAGCTTGTATTTATATGACTGAACTGCATGCAGATGGTATACTATGGTACATGCTGATGGTTCTGTATTGCAAACATGGGATTACCTAAAGCAGCATGGCCTTCAGGGGTTCATCAATATCTGGCCAAGACCCACTGCAATTGCATGGAAGATCATTTTTTGTTACGGGGCATTTGAGGCCGCACTTCAGCTCTTCTTACCGGGGAAAAGGGTTGAGGGCCCGATATCTCCTACTGGAAATAAGCCCGTCTACAAGGTCGTATACCTACATGGATAATGGTTAAAAAATTAGACCTTTGATTTTATTTTATTTTTTGATTAGCTCATTTGTTTACATTTTATAATACTTTTCAAGGAGTATTACAAGTGACTAGCCAATGTCTTAACTTTCATATCTTTATGTATCATGTTTTGTATTTTTGGGCTCAAATTTTGGTCTCAGTGACTTTTAACTGCCTCCTTGTTGCAGGCTAATGGTCTTTTAGCATATGCAGTAACGCTGATAACTTATATTGGCCTGTGGTGGTAAGAATTTTCTTCAAGAATCTGGTTGCAACTGGCATCTTGAGTTTCTAAACTTTCTTCATGAGAATCATAAACTCCACTGCTTGCTTAGAGGACATATGGGTCTCGAATTGATTAATTGCCTCTAGCATCACAAAATGAAGGTCTAAATCTTGTTGAAAATGTCGGAGGATGTATGATTCTTGATTATCTAATCATCACCATAGTTACTCGTTTAGCCAATGTTCAAGTAATCAGACCTCTTCCATGAGCGAGTTCCTTTGATTTATAATCTGCTTATGGAGTTCATGAGAAGTTTTCTTAGCTGCATATCTTTATTTACATCCGTGAGCTTGTTCTGAGTATGCCCTTGTGATGTTCATCAGGTTTGAGATTTTCAACCCCACAATAGTATATGACCATTTGGGAGAGATATTTTCAGCACTTATTTTCGGAAGCCTTGTCTTTTGCGTTTTCTTGTACATCAAAGTAAGCGTTCGTTCATTGCAATATTCATGTAACTAACGTTCTTCTCAATCTCAAGCATATATATAATTTTCTGACACTCATGGTCAATCTGTTGAAGGGTCATGTTGCGCCATCTTCAACTGATTCTGGATCATCAGGAAATATTATTATCGATTTCTATTGGGTAAGCATTGTGTTTGTTTTCAATCTTTCAATCTTTCTTTCACCTTTACAAGATTAACTGTCTTCGTTATGGACGTTTATCACCAAAATGTGGTCTTTTAAGAAGCCTAAATTCTAGAATGGATGTACCAATTTAGAGATTTGATGCTTTTGCTTTTAACCCAGGGAATGGAGCTATATCCTCGTATTGGCAAGAACTTTGATATCAAAGTTTTTACGAACTGCAGATTTGGGATGATGTCGTGGGCTGTTCTTGCTGTGACCTATTGCATAAAGCAGGTACATACCATTAGACTTTGTTTGGACTGATGGATTTGGATTTGAGGAGGAATTTGAAATGGATGGATTTCGAACCCTCAAATTTGAAATCCACATACTTTGAAATCTTTTATTTGGATATACAAAGAATTTGTTGATGGATTTCAAATCCTTCGATTCAATATTCATTTGTTTTACTAAAAAGTAATGGTCTTAGAATAATAAAAGTTTTATTAATTTGATTTACACAATCCTAGATTTGTATTTATTATTGTTATTATTATTATTGACTAAATTGATTACATTTACATTAGATGAATATCAACCATCATCAATTACATCATCAAATATTAGCTACACCAACAATTGTTACAATTATTAATAAATCAACAATCAAACTACTATGGAAATAGAATAAACTACTATGAAAGTGGAAATGAAGGCCCACACATTATGGCGGGAAATCAAACCCAAGACCATATAGTATTGGGGCTTTAGCTTCCTCTATTGAACTAGGTCTCATCAACATATTATTATTTACATTTGTATACATAGAGAGCGAAAATGTAGGAAGAGAAAGAAAAATGTAAGAGAGAAAAAGAGAGAAACATGACAAGAAAGAGAGAGAGGCTATGAGAGAGAAAAATGCTGGAATGGAGGAGAACAAAAAATGTAGGGGCAGAAAGAGAGAGAAAGAAACTGAGAGAGACATGGGAAGAGAGAGAGATGCTGGGGAAACAATGTTCCTGATATAGCGAGAGAGAAAAATGAGGAAATAATTAATTATAGAATAATAGAGAGATTGGTGACTATAGAGAGTGAATGTCGAATGACATGAGTGTGGAATGGATTTCAAATCAATCCAAAATTGGGTCTCAAATCCATCTATCTAAAAGGTGGATTTAAAATCCATTGAATTGTTTTTCAAGCCAAACGACCCTAATGGATTTCAATTGTGACTATAGAGAGTGAATTTGGAATGACACGAGTATGGAATGAAGTTTGAATCCATACAAAATTGGGTCTCAAATCCATCTATCTAAAAGGTGGATTTAAAATCCATTGAATTTTTTTTAAGACAAACGGCCCGAATGGATTTCAATTGTCGGTGTGAAATCCACAGGGACCAAATCCACCCATGGAAATGCAGCCTTAAAGAATTCTTGTTCTTCTTTTTTTATTTTCTTTATTTTTTAAAAGTAAATATACTTTTCCTGTTTCTGAGTCATTAAACACAATATTATTTCCATGGGAGTTTGTCCACATATTTTATCATAACCCTAATTTTTGCTTTAATTTATTTATCCAAAACTCACACTCCTTCGCTCACTAATGATGGGAGCTTGTTTTATTTTCCTGCAGTATGAGATGTACGGAAAGGTGTCTGATTCCATGCTGGTTAACACTATATTAATGTTGGTTTACGTCACAAAATTCTTCTGGTGGGAAGCTGGATACTGGAACACAATGGATATCGCTCATGATAGAGGTTTTCTTTGTTTTTGCATTTCCTTTGTCCTCGTTATAGCTCGTGTTTCCTGGAATATGTGGGCTTGTGATCAGTTACGCCATAACTGGACATTTTCCTTGTTTGCAGCTGGCTTTTACATATGTTGGGGATGCTTGGTGTGGGTCCCATCCGTGTATACATCTCCTGGCATGTACCTTGTCAATCAACCCGTGAATCTTGGAGTTCAGGTATATCGTTAAGACATAGTTTTGTCTCGTAATTTATTTATTCTTGTTTATGGTAACTGTTGGGGTTATGTTAAACTTTTTTCTACTGGTAATAAACAAAGACCAACAAAAAATATGTTCTATGTCTGTATCCTAGTTTGCTTCGAAAGCCAGTTTCGTGTATCTAACATGTCCTCTATTATATCGCATTTTGCAGCTAGCTGTCTATATGCTTGTAGCAGGCAGTCTCTGCATATATATAAACTATGACTGCGACAGACAAAGGCAAGAATTTCGCAGGACAAATGGAAAATGCTCGGTTTGGGGGAAAGCGCCTTCAAAGGTACTAGAGATCATCAGCTCTGCTCTTTGCTGCGAATTTAAGACTTAGTTATATATTTTGTTTGCACATTTTTTTGGTCTAATGGCGCAGGATTAAATAAGCTTTTTACTCTTTTTTTGTATAGATTGTTGCCTCGTATACAACCATTACGGGCGAGACGAAAACCAGCCTTTTGCTGACATCGGGATGGTACGTTCCTTGTTGCTGAACAGTTAATTTCTGTAAAATTTGTTTCCGAACAGTGTAAATAACATCCACTCTGTTCTCCTTGTCAGTCAATATTTTTTCTTGAGCAAAATCAAACATTTGTCATGTGAGTGGTTAGAGTCCGTTTCGGTGGTTTTTTTTTTTAAAGAGAAATACGTTAAAAAAAAAAAATTGTTTGGATGGGCTTTTTTTAAAAAATTGGAATACAGAAAAAAGTCCAAAAAGCCAACTGCGTGGTTTAAAAAAAGTTCTACTACAAAAAATACACACCGTTTTTTAGGCCTGTCCAAACGGGCACTTAGTCTATAAATAAAGGAGCCCGTGAAGGGTTTCCTTGAAATTTAGAATCTTCATGATGGGCAGTTTCGGAAATTCTGTAACATACTAGTTGCTTCTGCGCATTTCCTTTGTTGCTATGTTATCATCTAGTCATAATGTTTTATCACAACATAGGTGATGTGAAACCATGTTTGAGCATGGCATAGTTATGAATGACACTGAGGAGCCACTAGGCTCAGAGCTGAGCGGTTGGGGCTCGAAAGTGGTATCAGGGAGGTCCTGAGTTCGATCCTTCTTGTCCTCTACCCCTTCCCCTTTGATTGAATGTGTGCGTGTGTGTGGATGTGTTTTTCGGTTGACATCTATAGAGTGTTTCGAAATAATTGTATCAAAAAAAGTAATAATTAATCAAAAGTTCATTTAAAAAAAAAATGAATGACACTGAGGAATGAGATAATAAACTAATTTCTTGTGTTTACGCGGCTTATACAGGTGGGGCTTAGCACGTCACTTCCATTACGTGCCTGAAATCATGGGCGCCTTCTTCTGGACTGTACCGGCTCTTTTTAACCATGTAAGTTGTGTTAACAAAGCTTAGCTTATATTTCCTCCCCCCCGCCCCCCCCCCCCCCCCACACACACACCCTCAATTCCAAAAATAATAGTTGTATGTTTCCATACGTGGGGTTTTTGTTTGTAAATTTACCATACTTCGAGGTTGGTAAGTGTAATTTACCCTAGTTTGAGCAAGGTCAAACCTTTTTTTGATTTCGTTAGACTTAACACTGGCCCCTTCAAGGAGGGTTAGTGGTAATTTCCCATACGTGGGAGTCTTTTTGTAATTTGACTATACCTCAGGGCGGTAAGTGTAATTTTCACTTAAATAAATAGAAATTTGTAAAATTTTCTACCTTCCTATCTTTTAATTAATCGTCTTCATCCATTTTTCGCTTGCAGTTTTTGCCTTACTTTTATGTAATATTCCTTACAATTCTTCTATTCGATCGCGCTAAAAGGGATGATGATCGTTGCAAATCAAAGTAAGCATTATCATCGCACTTCACAAGTTCTATAATTAGTCGTATACAATTGATGCAAGATATATGCTTAGTCTTGCTTAATATTGTATTATAGCTTGCAAATGTGAAATTTGACCCCCAAAAACACAAAACTCGATGGCGCTTGGCAGGTACGGCAAGTACTGGAAGCTATACTGCGAGAAGGTTCCTTATAGGGTTATACCTGGAATTTACTGAGACTTGGCGCTGCAGGCATCCGATGTTTCCTTAAAATCGATTACCAGATAATGTTTCGCAGTTTTATGTTTGCAAGAAGGGGAACTTGTAATTGATCCATTTAATGACTGGTGCTACAGGTTTTGTAATAGATTGTGATTTTAGCAGTGTGTTTGATGGAGATGATTAGATGAACATTTGTTATGTGCATTACACACCTGCTAAAGAACAAGCATTGATGAGGAGTCTTAAAAAAAAGTCGATCAGACACGAGTTTAGCTGGTTTTGGACAACAATCAAGTACCAATGTTGCTCAAATCTAGACATTCTTAACAGACAAAATAACATATAGACATGACAACTAAAGAACTGATGATGAACGCATCAAGTTTCAGTCTTCAATCAGCCAAATTTAGCTTTGTTTGTTTGGGAACTTAGAAAATGAACATAATACCCAACTGATATACAACGGGGCATTTATTGAAGAGATAGCTATGGTATAGAATTTGATTGTCTCATCCTGTTCGAATCATGTTGCCTCTTTCTTTTTTTGGTCTAAATCACCGGTTTTCTATCCATGGCCAATTAATTCGTATTCGAGTACTGTAGAGGTTCAATATGGGGTGACCTTTCCAACTACTTTATTTACAATTTTAGGGTTTGAACCTTGAACGTTGCTAAAAGAATCTAACATGCCTCATGTTGTTTCTGTTAAAAAAGATGAGGACACAAAACAGTAAGTGGAAATAATACAGAATCCAACTAAGATAAGAGGAAACGATGATCATCATTAACTTGAACATGGCTGGGACAATCAACATTAATTGCATAGATGAGCAAGGCCAGCCAAACGAAATATCGAAAGAGTTGCTAGGGGAATAACATCGTAAAAACTAGTAGACGCAGTCTTAACAGTTCTCAGATGACTGAACCAACATGCAAATTGACAACAAACTATGTCTGTATGGCAGATACTGCATAATAAGATCATGGGCTATGTCCATATAATGGATGATCAACACTATTTACAAATGCCACAGATTAGAGAAGATAGACTAAACACCGATTCAGCTTCTGAAATGGAGATTCACAGGTCGCCACAGCAAATCAAGAATTAGTTTAAGAGGTTTTAACCACTCGACACCTAAATATACAGTAAAGCTCAGAGCTTTGAAGCACTCAAATATACAAACATGCAGTGTTATGCATACTAAACCTACACTTCAAAGCACCATAATCATATGAACATTGTACCCTGTGAACTATCCTTGTTCCAGCAGGAGATATCGGTCCCTAAGTAGAGGCAACCTCAACTGCAGCACAAGAAGCAATAGCCTCACTGGTTTTGCCAAATCCCAGTAGTCCATCTTTGTGTATCGAACCATCAGCGTGAACAAATCACAGCTCTGTAAAGAATCCAAGAAAGCAATCCTGCTGATCAAGTGACAATATTCACATACTCAAATTAGACAACAGTTGCAGTAAATGCTTATTATAATTAAGTAAATATATCCTTTAACCATATTTATGCACAAGATTCAGCCTTGCTGGTACACGATATCACTCAAACCAATGCACTGATTTAGCAGTGCTTTCTTTCCGGGACATTTCACAATGGTAGTATTTTACACACAATTGGAAACAGCTTAACCTAACAAATTAAGATGCCAATGTTATCCTCAACAATACGGGCCTTATTTAACCCCATTAAAATCAAATCCTACATCTACAAATACAATCTAGCTCTAGGTACATTCTTCAATTACTACTGTCACTATTGTTGTTATTATTGGCATCATTATTATTGTTAATCCCATGGTGGTTATTGTTGTTCCCGGGCCGCCTGTTCTTCAGCTGCGAAAGCTCGAGCTGCGTCTTCATGAAGTACTGCATCCTCTGCAACTCTAAATCCTTGGCAAACTTCATCCTCTGCTTCTCCATCTCCACCAACTGCTGCAGCTTCGCAGTCTCCGCTTGCTCGTAAGCCTCTCCGAATTTCAAGATCGCCCGAGTCAACTCTCTCATAGAGTTCCCCCAACTGCTCTCCTTATTCCCACTTCCATTTCCTCCATCACTCCTTTTATTAATCATCCCGTTCCTCACCGCACTCGCATTATTCGCCATTCGGGGTTCCCTCGGGATCCTAGGCCTCTTATAGCTCTCAGGGGGCAACCCATCAGAGGAGTCAGCTGAATTCTCCGGTTCAGACTCATCATCCGAGTCGACAAGGGGCCTTTTACTGCTCGGCCTCGGCAGCAGCTGTTGCTGGGGCTGAAACCTCTCTGGTGGTGCCGAAGATGATCTAACTCCCACAGGAATCCCCATGGGGACCCTCTGGTGCGTATTATTAGCATCCCCAGGCGGAGGAGTGGAGTTCATCTTCGCCGTGGGGCCGATCAACTCATCGAGCTTGTCGAAAAATCGCCACTTGCTGGGTCCGCCACCGGCCGCGATCTTGGCCTTCTCAATCTTGTACTTCTTCTTGACAGTGTCTATCCGATTCTTGCACTGGATATCGGTTTTAGGGGTTTTAATGTAATCCTCGCGGCTGCTGACAATGTCGGCCACATCTTTCCAGTGCTTCTGCTTGAGATTCCCCCGGCTGAGCTCCAAGTACCTCTCGCCCCAGGCGTCAATCAAGACGGCGGTGGCGCCTTCGCTCCAGCAGTCCTCCCTGCCGCCGCCTGAGCCGGGCGTTTTCTGGTTCTGAATTGGGAGTGCTAGAGTGAGCGAGTTGGAGGGAGGCGGCGGAGGGGCGGCGGCGACGGTGACGGTGATCCTGCCGTTGGGAGTGGGGGAAGGGTGGGACCGAATTTCTTCATCGTCCTCCATGGATGGATTGGATCTGGGTGTCCGGATCTAGAGAGAGAAAGGGAAGGACAGAGAGAGAGAGAGAGAGAGAGAAGAATTAGGGTTTTCACTTTTTAGTTAGGTTGACCGGCGGAAATGAGGCGCTTGTGAATATTGTGTGTGTGTGTGTGTGTGTGTGGTAGTTTTAATTAGGTATGGTTAGGTTGATGACGACGGGGGTGAAACGACGCCGTATGAGGGTATAAATAGGAGGCCGACGGAGTCTGCAACGGGCGGCCACCGCCGTTGGATCCATTTTTCCATTGATTGGAAGCAAATATTTATTAAATTATTGAGGGACACCCCCAACTTATTTTTACTACTAAAATAGGACTTAAAAGAACCCCCTCTCTCTCTCTCTCTCTCTCTCTCTCTCTCTCTCTCTATCTGCTTTGGTTAACTTATTTTGTTTTCCATTTTTCTTTTCACTTTAATTGAGTTTGGAAATTGGAATTGGATTCTAAAAGAAATGGAAATTGGATTGGTTTGTGGTTTAAAGCAAGGGCTAAAAAAACTTTATAATTAAATAAATATTTCCATTTGATATTGGTTTTTACTGTTATACAACTTATTTTATTTGTTTTAAATAAAATTTTTCTTGCAATTAATAATAGTTAATCCTATCATTCAAAGATGTGCAATATAAATTTTGAAAAAAAATTAATTAATTTTGATATTTTACCAATATTCACGAAGTAAATTCACTTCATACCACTACAATCAATATCATATATTATCATTTATAATCTAATACCACCACTATTTAAAAAAATTTGACTCGATACATAGCTTATACATTTTGAAAGTGTTAACTATACGGATCCTATTTCAAAATCATGACTAAAACACTAGGAACAAAAACTCATAGTAGCATACGTTCTTGATGAAAGATGAATTTTGTTAAATTGATATATAATTTAGAGTGGTATTTATGATTTTTAAAATAATAAAAATTAATTTATAATTACATTGTATTTTAAGGGTGTAAAAAAACAATACAGCTTTTAATATTTTGTGTTTATTAAAAAATTTTATCCATAATTTTTTTTAAAAAAAAAGGTATTCGAGGAAACTAGTAAAGGAAAATAGATTATTCATTATGTGTTATTGCTCTTTGATTGAAGACTTGAAGTAATATTATTTCCTTTTTGTCAAAGGAAAGAGAGATTTTAGATTTAAATTCAACTTCTCTAATTTTAATGAGAATTATAGATATATATATACATAATTTTAACGACAAATAAATGTTATATTATTATATATATATATATATATATATTCAATCAGTTACTCGAATTATATATCTTTTTAGGAAATTTTTTTTATATAAATTGAGCATATGAGCTCACCAATATATTCTACGATTTAAATTCAATTAATATTATATATATTTTATAAAAAAAATTAATATATAATACATAATTAAATCTGAAAAAAACCCTATTTCTAGAGTTAGGGGGCGAAGAGAGAATTAAGGCAGAACTGAGGACTTCAAATCAAAATCCCCCTTTTCAATTTTTCTAATTAACCTAAAACCAGTTCGATATCGTGCAATCGTTGGATCGCGAATTTGCAACGCGTTGGGCCTTCTTCTCAAGGTATATTTTGTATGTTATCTGCTGTAAATTTTGTCTTCGGAGCTTCGCCCATGCCTTAGAACTACAATTGCTGCGTTATTAAGTTGATTGAGGGATTTTTGAGTTCTTAAATACGCAAAAATTTGATTATCTGAGGGACTTTTGAGTTCTGAAAGAAGCGAAATTTTGATTTTTTTTTTTGAGAGAGAGTTTTTGTGTTCTGAAGTTGCGATCTTGAATATTTTTTTAATTTCGTAGAGGGCTGTGGGATTAGGTTGATGTTATGGGTATTTTATTCTCTGAGAATCGAAAAAAATTATCTTTGATTGAATTCATCTCTCTGAGTTTGCGCGTGGTTATGGAGCTGCAATGGGGGCAGTTTCTGGTTGCTTTGTTAATTGTTGGGCAATCGATGTACTGCTCAATCAAGTTATTATTCAGTTGTTGTAAAGATTTTGGGACCAATTGATTTGTATTTGCATCTTTTGGTTGATGAAATTCTTGGCACTCAGTTTCGGTATCCGTACAACGACATTGACCGATTGCAGGTGTTTTAGTATTTTGTTGCTATATAATTTGAGAGTTTGGCATTATATTTGATCCTTTTGACAGTAGAAATGTCTGCATATGATAATGTTGTTGGAGGGAAGCTGAAGCTTAAGGGCAAGGCTCTGGATGTGAAGGCCGGTGGGGTCAAGAAAAAGAAGAAGCAAAAGAAGCAGCTCGAGGAAATTTCTCAGGCTGTAGAAAGTGAGTTTCTGTGACTCTTGTTGTTTCCTTAAAATGGGTGGCACCACATCGTTTTACTAGGAAAAAAAAAATATAGGTTACTTGTTTGGGCAATATGATTGTATTGATCGTTTGTGTTTTTGTTGTGTTATAATGGGGACTCGTGTAGAGCAGCTAAGCTGATTCAGTGGGTTTTTGTGATTTTCTGTGTCTTAGTTTTATGATTGGTGACATTACCGGAACTGGGTATTTTGAACTTTTGTGTTCCACATGGGTAATTTGTTATATTTCTTTGAATTACACCCCAAGTATGATTTGCAGTAAACACAGACTTCATGTCAAGGGATTCTACTTCGCACTGGATGAACCTTTTGTATTGTCTTCTTGTAATCGACATTCCGTGTTTCTTGTATTATCCCAAACCTACAACCTACTAGTACTTTCTCAATCTCAATATTAACCACTATCTTCTGTCTTGGTCGACGGTGTCTAGAATTCATAATGCTTAGCAAAGAGGTGGAACCATGCTGCAGATTAGTGGGACCTTCTTGCTTTTATTTGTTGATTCACAATGTAATTCATTATTTTACGCAGTTATTTGCATATGATGGCAGGTTGTGTTTCTATTGCAGCCTTTGTTGGTGTGCGTGTTTGCAAATGAACATGTGTGTATTTGGATATTCTATGTCATAGGCTTCTGTCGAATAGTTTCCCTAAAGTATTTTCACATTATCTAAGTCACATATGATAACGTTTGTGTATGGGCGGAGTGAAGTTTCAGGGTGTTATGAGCTTTTTTGCACTCTTGAGAAATATTTTCACCTTTTCTTGGGATGTTTCTCATCTTTATCGCCTCTTTTCTTGTTTCCTCACTCTGTACAGGTGAGAGCACAGACACATTAACCGATCCAAACAAGGAAGAGGCTACTGACGCCAACAAACCCACCGGAGATGAGAGTTCCACTCATTGGGATGATCAGCTCACCCCAGCTGAGAGACGATACATGGAACAAAGAGAGAAAATCGATGCTCATAAACTGGCAAAGACATCTAACAAGTCCCATCGTGACCGGATTCAGGATTTCAATCAGTATCTGGCAAATATGAGTGAGCATTATGACATTCCTAAAGTTGGCCCAGGCTAAGCGATGAATCTAGAGCCTTTAGCAACATATGTGATCTCGCTTATGCAAATCTCCATAGAGCTGTATGACTTACTTCTAGTCTTGTATTTGTGATAGATATTTCGAGTTGTTGTGTCAATTTTCCATTACCATAGACCCTTTTACTCTCTTACAAATCAAGTTTCTTCTTGTAAACTTCTTGATATGTTTCTCTTTTATGTAACTGTAGAAGTTTATGAACCTGCACGTCTCCATCTATCTTTCGAAATATCTGCTCCATAAGGGTTGCTAGTGGTCGAGCTTTTCTACCATGAAGTTTACAACTTGTGACATTTCCATAAAACAACAGACATTTTAGCAACTGTCAACCTATAATGCATATATTGAACGTTTAAAATGTTCCAAACAGTACCTGTTCAGCGAGAAAAGCTGTGTGAAGGCAGCAATGGCCATTTGCCCTTGGTTTGACTTGAATTTTCTTGTTGGATTCCAAGATTTGGATAACACACACGGATTCACTTGAAATCTTATTTGATTTTGGGCTGCCACTTAATTGATGGATTCCAAAATTTCAATCTCCAGATTTTGATAACAACAAACACAAATTTTATACGATTCAATTAAAATCATAATAGCTACTGAAATTCGAGTTCTTTTTAAATTTTGTATATCCAAATCTGATTGTTTATGAGTTCCACACAAATGGCAACTCCTTTAAAATCTCTTCAGAAAATGCACACTCTCTGGACCTCAAGAAATCTACCACATCCAGTAAAAGAGTTTGAAAATCTTCATAAAGAAGGATCATCTATTTAGCAGCTAAAATTAAATAGAAGATGGTCAGCATATGAATCATCGCACACCTCAAATTGTACCGGCTACAATTTATTCAAGCGACAAGAAAACAAATATAAATAATGCCTTCCGGTGCCCTCTTATTATCGATTATCAAAAATCATGGGGCGTCAACAAAATACAAAGATAAAATATAGCTACTACACAAACATATACCCAACCAACACGACCCAAACCATCATCTCAACGAAAGCCTCACAACTACCATGCCTTGTCGCTCTCTCCATAGTGGAAAAAGGCAAATAACCCAGTTTACCCTCCAATTTGAAGCGGGATGGTAAAGTAACATGAGCTACCATAAGCAAAATGCTAAAACTCATCACCGAGTTTCATCTTCAAGGTTGCGGAAACCAGCAGTCAAATCATCATGAAGTTTCTTGAACTTCGCGACCAGGGCGTCCTCTCCTTCAGCTGGGTCCTCGAATTTCTGAGAGCTGCATTTCATTGAAAGAGAGAGTAGATCGAAAAATTCAATAAGCAACAAGTTCAATAGAAAATATGTTCTAAGTTAAGGTCTGTGACTGTGATTTCACTTACACCAAGCGGTAAAACAAATCTCCCAGGCGATGCTTGATAAGGGTGTAAGTTATTTTCTGTCCATCCATACCAGCTCCTCGCTCTACGGCCTGCAAATAAAAACATATATGAAATCAAGATTATTAGTTAGGCACTTGTGGTGGACACAGCAACAGACATGAAATTTTACTCTAGCAGTATAAGGGATAAAAACATGGGCCGACTATACCTGATTGGCCAAATTGTAGAAATGAATAATGTTGCGCATCATCCAGACTGACTTGTAGAATGGGCAGAATTTATCATACCTATTGCCAAAGAACACACATAAATCCAAAAATATAATCATTTGCATGGATACTAAATTTAGAGTTTCTAGGGTGCTAACGGAGTGAATGCATTCTGGGCAAGATAATCCTCCCTCAAGAGCTTTGCAGTTTCCAGGGTAATCTTATCTGTTTCGGCTAGAGCATCTTTTCCTACTAGCTGCAAAAAGCATAATGAATAATTTAAACTCCAAACAGAAAACCCTATCCACGTAGTTAAATTCAAGGAACAGTTCACTCAAAAATGGCCAGCAGCCATGCATTGAGCATAGAAAGCAAAAGGGTATATTGCTTTCACATACTTTTGCCCAAACTATGGTCTCACAGGAGAGACAGGCCACTTTTTATTTTTTTCAATGACTACATATGCTCTCATCCTCATAGTTCTCTGTTTATCCCATTTTCCCAGAAAAGGAGATTGAACACCAATACAACATACCTGCACAATTTCATTCAAATCATCCTCCCTCTGCAGCACTTCACGAGCTTTTGTCCTGATGTCAATAAAATCTGGATCGAACTTCTCATAAAAGGATTCCAGTGCCTGAAAGAAGATCAAGTTTCGGAATGTTAATAAGCAGAGTAAGAAAGCAGAGAAACATGCACAGATCTGCACATGAACTAAAAGACGATAATTCCTTATAGGTTTTCAACAGAATGAATCATACCCCTGAGTACTTTGAGTAAGAAATGAGCCAGTTCACAGAAGGAAAATGTTTCCTCTGAGCAAGTTTTTTGTCTAGACCCCAGAAAACCTGAAACATGACAACAAAGTATAGAGAATATAACATGCTGCGTGGAAAATGAATCTCTAGCCGTCCAGGGTCTGAATTTTTACTTGAACAATGCTGAGTGTTGCTGATGTAACAGGATCTGAGAAATCTCCACCGGGAGGAGAAACTGCACCAACAATAGTGACACTTCCAGTTCTTTCAGGTCCACCAAGGCATTTAACTTTCCCAGCACGCTCATAGAAGGACGCCAGACGCGCTGCCAAATAAGCAGGATAACCACTGTCTGCAGGCATTTCAGCCTGCATGGAAAAGATGGTGTTTGTCATCATAACAAATAAGCTTGTTCCAGATTCACAACAAGCATAAAATATCAGAACAATAAAATAGGTAAATGTTTTTGAACAGCCAGCAAAAATATAGAACTATGGAAAACAACAAATATTACACGTGAAATGTGCTCCGCTACACCAATGCATATATATATATATATATATCATGTAGTTGTATAAAATTTTTTCATTTGCCATAAATACATCAATCATCAACTACATAGTTTGAGGACAGCAGATTCATGATAATACTCATAAGCACACAAAAACACAAGCATGGCCCCCTAAAAAAGAAGCAAATCAAAGATCTGATTATGGTTAAGCAAGCAGATGATACATACCAATCGACCAGAAATTTCACGCAATGCCTCTGCCCAACGAGATGTTGAATCTGCCATCATACTAACATTGTAGCCCATATCTCTAAAGTATTCGGCTATGGTAATTCCTGAGCACCGAGAAGTCAAGATCAAGAACTATTAGATATGTGTAAAGCAACCACCTGCCTTTTTTTTGAAAGCAAAGGTCACTGAGATTTAGAGGTAGACATAGTGACTTAGAGGTAGACATTGAAGAGGATTTCAGCCTGTTCGAGCATAATGTGACTAAAACGCTTCCAAAGAATAAATACGTGACAAACATAAGCTCAATTGAAACTTAAATTACCTGTGTAAATTGAAGCCTCGCGAGCAGCCACTGGCATATTTGAGGTGTTAGCTACAAGTGTAGTACGCTTCATGACAGATTCCTCCCGACCATCAGGCAGGGTCATTGTCAATTGTGGGAAATCCATAAGCACCTGTAGTAAATCTCTAGGTCAAAGACACCTCAAAGATGTCACAAAAGCTGATTAAACAAGTAAAAGAAGAGTACCTCTGCCATTTCATTTCCTCTTTCTCCACAACCAACATAAACAACAGTGTCGGAGTTAGAATACTGCATTTCATATCAGCAGAAAAAAATGAGATAGTAAGTTTCCGAACTGTTACAAATTATTGGCAAAACAAAATTACCAATGAATTTAAGCTAAAGCAAATCAATGAAGTTCACCTTGGAGAGTGCCTGACTAATGACTGTTTTTCCACAACCAAATGCACCGGGAATGGCACAAGTACCACCAAGCACGGAGGGGAACAGAGCATCAAGAACACGCTGGTTGTAAAAACGTCATCAGATAACACAACATTCTAGTGTGTTACAACTATAGGGAAAAATAATTCAACAACATAAAAATGAGAAACATGTTTCATTTATATATAGTCACCTGCCCAGTCAAGAGAGGTGTATCTGCAGCAAGCTTTGTAGCTACAGGCCTAGGTGTACGCACGGGCCAGGTCTGCAGATAAGTAGGCATATCGAATTGAGCTTTTTGCACGTTGAGAAACAAATATGAAGTAGTCACCCATGATGAAAATTATCCACAATGGAAAGGCTAACCTGAAGCATGGTAAATTGTTTTTTGACACCTTGAAACTCAAGCTCAAGGACAGTGTCCTGCGAAAGGTCATATAGTTTAATCCAACTGAAGTTTGATTTCACCATAAAAATAGTAGAGAGGTGATACAGCAGACATTTTATTGGCATAGCGACAAACCTTTATTGAGTACTGGCCAGCAGGAGCAATGTAGGTTATCTTCCCCATAGCATCAGGAGGAAGGGCAACATGATGTTGCATTAAACTATTCTCGAACACAGTCTGCGTAGAAAATTTGGTGCACAAAAGATAAGAAATGCGTAGAGACTCAGCAATAGAATTAAATCCAAGGACACATCAAAATTTCTACTGACTGGACAGTTCTATCAAACTTACAGCATATAAATCACCGCCTGTCAAAAGATCTCCCTCTCCTGCCACAGAAAATTATACTAAATTAACGAGTATGACACCGAATCGTTGTAAATAGCTATTTTGGACCAAGACATTGAAGTTAACATCAAATAACACAATGGGATGTTTCCAGGCACCTATTTTCTTTGGTTGAAATTCCCATAGAGTGTCTTTGTCAAGTGCCGGAACAGATACACCACGTGGAATATATACATCACCAGATTTTACTGCAATTGTTTTTAGAGGCCTCTGTATTGAGTATTTAACCCAAAGGAAAAGCAAGACCACCATCAGGAAACAGTCACGGAATGCAAGCTGTTTTGTTTGTTGGGGGGGGGCGGGGGGGGGGCGGGGGGGGGGGGATCCTATTGTATAACTAATAAGATATTGAAACTGAAGCAGCAGATATTTTACAAACCTGAATACCATCAAATATATTCCCCAAAATTCCAGGGCCCAATTCAACTGACAAGGGCTGTAAAAGTTCGGTCAGTGAATATGGGGTACAGTGTTTTTCAGTTAGGAAAAAGTAAAGAATGATTCAAAATGTAAAGTTAAAGTTGGAATATGAACCTTGTGAGTTCGAAGAACAGGGTCATTCACCATCAGCCCAGCTGTTTCCTCGTACACTGCAACAAAAGCACAAAATGACTCTTGCATTCGCATGCAACTATTATTCAAAAAAAGATTTTCAAGGATTCCAGAAATACTAACCCTGAATAGTGGCAGAATCTCCTTCCAACCGAATAATTTCCCCAATAAGATTGTCGTGCCCCACACGAACTAGTTCATACATAGCAGCTCCTGCCATCCCATCAGCAACAACCACTGGTCCAGATACCTGTCGGGCATAAAATGTATGTAATTATATATAACAAAGCTCGGGCTTCTTTGTGTGACAGAATCGCAGAATAAATGAAATGATATCATCAAAAGCATAGAAAATCAAAGAGTACACAGAATCACCACAAATCAATGGCAACCGTGTCCACGAATACATAAAAGGTGGTCAAATTGCCAGATTAGACAAAGAATCATTGGATCCAATTACGAAGAATCCAACAAATGCAATCCAACATAATCTTTCAAGCATCAGAACTCTAAGGTATCCAAAAAGATCAAATCAGAACATAGTGGCAAACTTCGGATTGGATCAACAGAAATCACGCACTGACGCTGAGTTCCAATTACCGAGCACTCGCACCAGTAAAATAACAACTAAAATTTCAACACAGGGAACGAAATCAAGTAATCAATCAACGGGAAGAAACAAAACACACAGAGAGTAATTCGTAACAGGAAAATCGCTGAACGTGAAATGGACAGCGTAAATCGGAAAAAAAAGAACAAGAATCGAACCTTGCGAACGTATCCATACTCGCTCTCCTTCTCGGCATCCTCGAAGGTTGTCAACGGGCCTCCGTATACAGCCGGCATGTTTTCGAGACTACGCAGATCGAATCAGCGAAGTTACACGAGAGATTGGAGATGAATCGCAACGAACAAGATCGGATCGCCGAAGAAAACACTCGCTGTTCCAATCAAATCTCACACCGATTCAGAGTTTTGTCGGAGTCTAGAGAGAGAGAGAGAGAGAGAGAGAGGAGGAGGAGGAGATGAGAAGCGAACGTGAGGAGATTGATGTAGGCAGTTGCTGTCTTGCTACTTGCTGATTGATGGGAGGGCGCTAATGAAGGGAGAAAGATCCAGTACTTTTGACCTTTAGGAGGTAACCAATTGTCTTGCGCCACGTGGGTCGAGGTGTCACCAGCTAAATAAAGGTCCAAATATTTGTGAGTTGTCGGATTAGTGATTATAATAAGTTTTGTACTATATCATAATTATAATATAAACTACACAAACTTTATTAGAAAATCAATTTTTATATAAATGAATATATATAGTCTCTTTATTAATTGTGTTATTAATTAGAGTAGTTGTGTATGATACAGCTAAATTGAGATAATTAAGTATTTAAAAGTTGAAAAAGTCTTTTACACATAATCTATACTTCTTCTGTTATTTTTTTTTTTAAATAGGATTTTGTATAAGAATTAAGGGAAATAATCAATAACTATATTCTAGATTTATGTGGCTAAAATCCTCTTTTAGTTAATCACTTGTTTTCCTAAGATTTTTCAATCCAAGTTTTATGGTTTTTACATTTGCTATTATTATCTTTTTAGACAAAAAGTCCTACTATGATTTTGAGCCTATTTGGATATGATTTTTTTAATGAGGAAGAAACAATTTTTACTGAAAAAAAAAATCAAAGTAAAAAATTGTGCGTTGATGGATTTTTATTTTTTTTTTTAAATGAAGCCAGAAAATTAGTAAAAAATGGCCTTTTTTAGAAGAGTAGATTCAAATAAAATCAAATTTTAAGACACTTTTAATCAATGCATCCAAACGTAAAATTATTTAATTTTTAAAAAAATTCTATTATAAAATACATTATTTAAGAAGTATTTTTTTTAATCCATTTAAACTGACCTTTATTATATAACTTGTATGAATTTAAGTATGGATTGTGACACCTTATTATCCAAATTATACACCTCAAATGACATTTTATTACTCACATGATGAAATTTTTACTGCCAACTAGTCGATTATTTATTTGTCCCTACGAATTAAAAGTGAAAGGCCCAAATGATCATGACGTCGCACGAAAAGAACTCCAATACTCGATGAAATGCATGATTGAAAATAGAGTCATGTAAAGTGGATATTGTGAAACCAATTATATGAACCCCACTACCCCCCCCCCCCCCCCGCAACCCCCACACCAACCAAAAAGAAAAAGAAAAAAAAAATCAAATATGTGACGATTTACAAACATGTCATGTCTATTAGAAAGTACGTATTTTTCCTTTAGTGCCTTGTTATGTACCACTTATGCAAATTATTATACATTCGTTTCATTTATTTACTTTTATATACGAGTGCTACATACGACAAATATTGATGAATTTTTACTAATTATTTTTTTTTCTCAATTATTATGCACTGATATTTGTCTTTTCCCTTTTTTTCCGTCGGGATGTTCAATTGTCACAAATTGCATTCGTCTAAAGTTGGAAATCTTTATATTTTCTATCACCATTGATTGATTTGGAATTTTAACATTATCTATACTATTATAAAAAAAAATTATTTTTGTCTCACAAATGGCGATTATTTATGTGATTTTACAAAATTTTGTCCTTCAATTTTATATAAAATAAATACAGATATGTCAAATTGTGGCTAAAATTGAAAATTCATATGAAATCAATTCAATTTGGATACCAAATTTTAATGCATCAATTTTACCATTTTAATTAGTAAACACATGCAATAAATAAACAAACAAAAATATCAATATTGTAATATTACATTCAATTTTAAAAACATATGTTCTTAACCAACAAATCACTTTCTCTAATTAAAATTATTTGGATTTTTGTTTCTTTTTGTGTTTATTTTTTATCATGTAGTTTTATTTCATATAATTATTTTATTTTTAAATTATTATAATTTAATAAATTATTTTAATAATTCTTAAAAAAGTATTCTTATTAAAGAAATTTAATAATATATTTATATTTTCATCATAAAAAAAATTTAACTACTAACTTGAAATATATATTTTTTATATTTTGCACACACATAAAATGTGTGGTGTTGCTAGCATACGTAAAAAAAAAAAAATTAATACTTTAATAAACACAATCATCTAGATTATGGTTTTACAATTTAGTTGGTATTTATAATTTTTGTCTCTAAATGACAAGTTTAATGCTTCTCTCATTTATAATTTATGCCACATTAGATGCATCGTCAAAAACTTTTGATTCAAGTATATTTTGAAATTAGAACGATGCACTCAAATTATTTCATAATTTAATGGAAGCATGCTTGGGCAACCATGTTTCACTATCTATATTGTTGTATAAAAGATATGACCATTTAATAACTACTTTGGTCTGCTAGCGGTTTTGATCTATTAATCTCTTTTCTATTATCTTTGTCTCCCTTGTTTTCTCTTACATCCAATTCAATGTTTTTTGTTTTATTTTACTTTCTCAATATATTCTCTATGTTTTCTCTCATATCACACTATTTCATTTTTTTTAGTTCTCATATTCAATTATTTTTCTAATCATATAGTTTTGTTTTATTTTAAATAAATCACTTGACTTTTCACTTGTTATAAATTTAATAAATTCTAAAAATTACTCATATATAAAACTCAAAATACATAATCTATATTATCTATGCCATTATACAAAAGTCGAGGGCCAATGTATAACTACCTTTGTTTGTCAGCAATTTTAGTCTGTCAATTCCTTTCATATTATATCCCCCCCCCCCCCCTCCAGTTCAACATTCCTTTTTTTTTTCATTTTACTGTCTCAATGTATTCTCTTTCTTTTTTCTCGTGTTACACTATTTAATTTTCTTTTGTTCTTATATTCAATTATTTTTATACCCATATAAATTTGTTTTATTTTAAACAAGTAACTTTACTTTTCACTTATTATAAATTTAAATACTACAAAGTATTCATATATAAAACTCAAAATACATAATTAAATAACATATATATATTTTTATTTTACACACTACATTGACTGTACATGAATACCTAGCATTTATAATGCATTATAATTTTATCATACTAGACAAATTGATGTGAAAGTAGTTTATTTATTGTTTTTTGTCTCATAATTTTATTTTATTTTATTTTCCCGACATTAGCTTTATACAATCATATATATATATATATATACACACACACGTACTCACTTTTTACTACTTTTCTTTATTCTCTTTTATTTTTTATTTCTTTATAAAAGGATGCTTTTCTATATTCAATGTTTTTTTTATCTTGAACAAAATTATTAATATAGTTACGAAAAAAATAAATTTATTGCATGAAAAGAATAAGCAGATCGATCGAGTAGTGTGACGATGATGTCTCAACAGTAAGGCATAAGCTCCATAATTTTAAAATTTTTAGTGAAAATTATTATTCTAACTTGATATTAATCTTGTAGGCGGTGATGCAATTAACACAATAATTAGTTTCTATCAAAAAAGATGAGTCTTCAAATTGAAAACAAATGGCGGAATAAAATGTTTGAATTTAAAAATATTTATATTTATTTGAAATATCTATAATATATATTAAGTGTGAGGAGTTTTGATTTTTTTTTTTATGTGTGTAATTATGTATCCTTAAAAGACCTTTGAATTAACTACTCTTATATCTCCTCTATTGTTTATTTCTCTCAAACGTTTTTTCCCCATTTTTTCACTTCGCTCCCATTTTCTCTCATATATTTTTTTTATATATATAATTTTTTTTATTTTATAATCAACAAATAATTTTATTTAAAATAATTTTTTAACTTTTCTTAAATTTAATAAATATATTATAAATAATTTAAAAGACGGTATCAATAATAATAGTTGAGAAAAATGTGTATTTATATAAAAAAATTAGTAATTTGTTTTTTATATTTTTAAAAGTTAACTATTTAATTAAGTTATTATTCACTTTTATTTTACACACTCAATAATTATATTTCATTTTTATTTTATTTTACATATATCGAGTTTAACTACTTCGTTTGTACAAATTAATTAAAGGGCTTTTTAGTAAAACAACAGAGAAAGAGTACGGTGAGGCAGGATATGTTATCCTAATGTTCATCCCCCAAATTCAATTGCGAGAGAAAATAGTTATCAATGGCGGAAATAGCATTCACTATATCCCCGTCAAAAGCCTTAATTCCACCGCCAAGTCGGAGCTCATGCCGAATCAATCTCGTGTGCAGTGTACGCACTGCCGCGGCACCACCGAAGCTGTCAACATTTCCATGCCTCCACCGCAAATCACCGGTCAGAATCACCAGCGCCGCCGCCGCCCGTTCCAGAATCCCCAAAAAAACTCCGGCGGCGCGCGACAGAGTCATCGACTTCGGTAAATACAAGGGCAAAATGCTGGGGAGCTTGCCGTCGAGCTACCTGAGATGGGTGTCGAAGAATCTGAGGGCCGGCGACACGGAGGAGTGGGCGAAGCTGGCGGACGAGGTGCTGAGCGACCCGGTCTACAGGGACCGGATCGAGTGGGAGTTCGCGGAGAAGATCCTGAGCGGCGACGCCGCGAGCGGTTCTTCCGGCGGGAGAGGGGGCGGCGCGGTGGCGGAGTTGCTGGAAATCAGCGAGAGGTTCGGGTGGGACAACGAGGATAGGGGCGGGTGGAGTAGGGTTGATTTTGGGCTGCTGGGGACCTCCAAGGGTGGGAGAATTCCCCGATTGGCGGCGGCGGCCGCAGAGAGTGGTGGTGCTGGGAATTTGAGGAAGAAGGAGAAAATTGAAGTGGAGGAGATATCGGAGGAAGACGATGAGCGGAGACGGGAGAGGAGAGAGAGGGCGCGGCTGCGGAGGGTGGTGATAAGTGGTGAAGAGAGAGAAGGGGACGGCGGAGATAATTGCGGGGCTCGTCACCCTGATCCGGTTGTTGGTCGGAGCCCGTTTCCGGGTCGGGAATCTTTGTTGAGAAAGGTTCTCAATCGCCAAAGAATATTGTAGCACTATTATTATTATTATTTTTTTTATTTTTTTGGCGATTGGAAAAGCTGATGGTTTTTGGGAAATTTGTGATAAGGGTATATCCCATGAATGATACCCCCTTTTTTTTTTATAAAAAAATTAAAGAAAACTTAAATTCTTCATGCTTTAAGTGATGTTGTAATTCTTTAATTTAAAATATTATTTCGTAGTGGTCTTTTGATGCAAATTTTGGCCGATAATGCTCATTTACATGAGAGGTGAATAATAGTTAGGGGGAAAAAAAATTACCATGCAAATTGTGGTTGTTTTTACACTTGAATCAATATATATATATATATATATATATATATATATTACATGTATATATATATTGTTACATGGTGTTGTATAAACAAATGAAATTTATATTTTGGTTCTAAAATTATTTTTTTATCAAAAAAGTTGTCAGACCACTACGTTACCATCATTGAAGAGATTTATCCATTCCACCGCTAAAGTCGGCTCGTCACCTAGGACAAGTCTCTTAACAATTTTAAAATTTAATATATTATTGTCGATTGATTTGACTTTTAAATCTCCACATCCCCGTTTCTGATCATTTTCCGACAACTTACTTGGCTGAATGGTAACTTTAGGAGAAAAACGCACAAAGTCATATAATTTATATGACAAAGAATAACGAAAAATAATTTAGTGATCAAAGCGTAAAAACAACAATAGTTCATGACAAACAATTTTTATCCATAATAGTTTTTTTAAAAAAAAGTTTGAAATGATTCTAGATTATAACGATAATAAATAATCTAAATAATGTTTTAAAATTTTAAAATCGAAGGTGACATAATATTATCCAATAAATTTGCAGAATTTTCCGATCATAAATCTAAAATAATTAGTGTGGATCAATCCAAATGCAGCCTTGTATCGTTTGAGGCCTCTTGTTGGTACTAGCTACAAATACGAATGAGTTTAGGGTTTGTAGCATCATTTGTAGTTCAAATACTACCCATAAGCTATAAGCCTTGGTATTGGACTAGTGGTTTTAATTTGGAATTATTAGAGCTATAACGTCATTAGGAGAACATGTTCATGTATTTAGATGTTTTTGAGAATGAACGTGATCAATTAAACGAGAATAATATTATTTATTTATTTTTTAAATACTATATGAGAAAAATTCTAATTAAGATCGAATTTGATCAAATTAGTTATGAATGTATTGCATTTATTTATTATGTAACTATGTATTTAAAAAATAATTTAATATATATGCGAATATGTGATTAATTATGTACGAACGATAAAATTTGATTGAAATTGATTTATTTTCCCCCAACTATATCATCCTTGTGTCAACATGATTTTCATTTAGCATTGACAAATTTCAACTTGGGCATTAACATCTTATGCTTGTCATTATCATTTTCGATTTTGAAAATAATGATGAAACAACCGTTTTGAGTTGTATTCTAATTCAGGTGGAATTCAATTAATTACATGATGAGTAATTTATGTTTGTTGAATTAACTAAGCATATGGCAAAAAAAAGAAAAATCCAAAATACTATATTTATGTGATTAAATAAATATTTTTTTGAGAGATAAGCAAGTATTTATTAAAAGTAGACTGGAGATAAAAATTTAGAGCCCGTTTAGATGGATTTTTTTTCAAGGGAAGAAGTACTTAATTTTTTGAAAGAAAGTGCTACAGTGGAAAAAAAAATTGTGTTTAGATAACCTTTTTCGAAAAAGCAGAAACTAGAATAAAAGCCAAAAATTTTTTTTTTTTAGAATATACCTAAAGTAGTTTTAAATAAAAATATAATTTATAACACTTTTTATTATTGAATCCAAATACAAAGCTGATTGGTTAAAAAAAAAGATTCTATTATAAAAAATACCACTCGAGAAGTTTTTTTTTTTTCTAAACTCATTTAAACAGATAATATAAAATTACTTGACTTAAAAATTATTATCATAAGACATACTGTTCAAAAAATATATATTTTTTAAAATATCATTCAAATGGGCTCTTAACAAGGTTCCATAATTTGTTCATAATACGGTCCGGTCCGCAAAATATTAATTTTAAAAAATCCAAATCCGAATAAGAATATAAACGGCGTGACTTCGCTCCCCTCATCCCCCCCAACCGCACCTGCTTACTCTTCTCTTCTTCAACACACCCTCAATTCAATTCCTCATTTTACCAGTAATTTCTTTATTCTTCGCCATTCTTTTAATAATTCCATATTAATTGTCAATTTGCTCAATTCAAGAATATATTCTTAATGTTTCCTCTGTGTTGTTCAGTTTCAGAACTGCTTTCTTTTGGTTCGTTTATCCAAAACTGGAAAAAAAAAATGATTTTGATGGTTCTGTTTTGTATTTGCTTACAATTTCTGGATTGGGTTTTTACACTCTTGTTTTGATAACTGTCATGCTAAATTTTGAGATCATTTATCAAGTATCAATTTTGCCATATTCCTTTTTAAACCCTGTGATTGATTGGTTGTGGATTGTATTTGAAGGTTTTCATGTATGGGATGTTTTTACAGGACTGGGAGTTAATTTACCAACTGTAGATTATGTAGTTAATGATAGTTCATTTCTCTTATCATCATACACGTTGAATGGTTTTGAGGGATTTGTGTAGAACTTGAAACCTTATGACATTCCTCAATCTAACTAAATTTGAAGTTAACAAGTCCTTATGGCTGTGAATAATGTTGCCCAAAGATATGTGTTTTAGCTATAGTGTGCGATTACCCACAATTATCCCACAAGTAAACGCATATAGGTTCTTGATGCAATGCTGTCTCAGTTTTGCCTGTGGATGATGCTGATGATTTATCCCATTTTTTTTCGATACTATCCCACAAGTGAACATGTATATAGCTCTTATAGATATTTTCAATTGTGATGATTTATCCCTTTTTATTTTTTTTCCCCTTCTTGCAAATAGACTCAACCACCGTTGCATGCTGTGGTGAATGGAAGAAGAGAGCAACAAAACCCATTTACTTTCTGTTGACTGCCCAATTGCTAAGCTTCCGGATCAACTATTGATAGAAATCTTTATTCGTGTTCCCATTGTTGAGTGGGGGCACCTATCGTGTGTTAATAAGTATTGGGCTAATCTGTTTCGGGGAGAATGCTTGTGGCACGCTGCTCTTATCAGGTGTTTTCCTTCTGCTGGTCAGGGAAAAAGGTGGCCAGGCCCCATTCCTCGTGGGATGAGCAAAAGGTCGGTCGTGCACAGATGTATGTTGCTATGCCGTAGATGTTCATAAAGAGTAACTGATTTAGACTTTAAACTGCCTTCATTGAGAGTTTAAACATGTTATTGCATGTGCTCATGCTACTCGAAAAATCATTCTCTTAATGATAGGAGAATGATTCAGTTAATGGGCTTTGGAACTTGGGAAAAGTCTTGTTCCTCTCATTCACCCTCTAAGGATTAACAAAGCATTGTGTTTCTTTGAATATTTTTGACCAATGACGAAAAATAACCGTCATTATAAAGCATAAGTGATATGATTCTTACATGCTTTATTTTAGAATTTAATATGAATATTATTTGTTTCTTGAACAAGAGGACAGTGGATTAGTGGCCTTCTAATAGCTCTACTTATGTTTCAGGAGGTTTGCTGCACTGTATATGAGTAAATGTATCTTTTCACTAGATGATGAACTAAGTGAGATTGTAGGTCATACGTACTTGTTTCTAAAAGAGCAGCTCGAGATTTCAACTATGCCTCCTCCGTCCGGGATACTTCATGGGACTATTATAGGTGCCATCTCAAAACATTAAGCTCTCTCTTGTGCTTGTGTGTGTGTGTGTGTGTTTCCCTCGTGTTTGGTTTGTAGTTGCAGAACATTTCTTTATATCAGTGTGTCAATAAGCGTGTTTTGTATTCCTGTGAAACCTTTTATAATTAAACTGTGACGTATATTAGTTGGATAGGCATAGTTTTGAATAGCTGAAACTTTTACAACTAGATGTGTTATTGTAGTTATTCTATACGTTAATCTTAAAAATATTTTACCCGATGGTTAATTGAATTTCAGCTGAACAAACTTTGGTTTTGGAAACGCTTGAAATTGGGCAAGCAGACTAAAACAGTTTGGCTTATATTTTACCATAGTTTGTTTAGTGACCGTAAAGCGTAGGAAACACAATTTTATATGCAAAACTTGCAGCCACTAGAAGAGATGCAAAGAGTAATATGGTTTGCGATATGCACACTATCAATAAGTTATTGTGAAAGAGAGAGAGTTTGGAAGTTTGCAGAAATTGAATATTGGGGTTCATCTGTGAGTCTTCGGTGTGTTTATTTTCAAGTCTGGTTCTCTGAAAACAAGCATCTTCACCTTCAACATCAGTGATTTCAAACTGTAGAAAGTTTCAAATCCTTGATATAAATTGTGGACTATGGCTGAAAACTTGCTATAAGACAAAAGTACTAACCTTTAATAAGCACAAAAGACATTTATTGATCTCTGCAGAACGTTCCATCATATCCCTCTATGATTATTACTCCATGTATGCTAAGTGCTAACTTGATTCAACATGGTCTACGTCAGTGAGTGGAGTCTACAGAGTGCGCTTGATCTGTAATTATGCATTGTTATGCGAATCTTTCTGATGTCTTTTTAATTGGTAATCTCTCTATTGTGGCAGATCAGTTTATTTCCTGTGGGGTGTCAAGGGACAGGGCCCATGATCTCGGTTCGCTGATTTGGTTGGCTGTTATCGACAACTTGGAGGACAATCATCAAACATTTCTCCTGCTTCAACGTCTTGCCTTAGAGGGAGATGTAAGAAAATTTTTTAAATGTCATCATTGGTTTAACTTGTTATGGATGTTCGATTTGTGAAACTTCACAATAAGTTATTCTCAGTGAATGACAATATCCACTGTCGAGTGTGGCAATCACATGGGGGGTGGGGGTTGGAGTCGTGCCTCATATACGAATGTGGAAGAGAGAAGATCTCTCTGAATGCCCTGAAATGGAAAACGAATATAGCTATATGTGAAATATAAATAGATAGAAATGCACTATGAGGTCTTCACTGGTGTGGACATGTTTTGAATGCTAATATGTTTGAACAGTGATTCAATACTCTGTCACATCCTCAACATTTCACAGTTTTTATCATTTTCTGTCTTGCAAACCCCATTTCTGTATGAAACATTTGTCACAAATATGAATCTTGCTCAGGTTTTCCTGTCGTATCCATACTCCAGATCGTACAAAGTCGCGTGGAAGATATTCGAAAGACTGTTTACAGACTTCCGTGACTGCATGCATCATGCTGATTACTACGATTTATTGTCTTGTGCCAAACAAAGGTTTCAGCCAATACCGGCAACTTGGCTGGGTTACTAGCTTGCTCTCGTTCTGCTCTCTGTAGTGACGGCGTTCTTCTGAATTTCACGCGAGATTGTGTGGAACATTGCACCATTTCAGAAGATAAAAATCGGATATTTATGGTTTCGTGTAGCTCAGAAGTTGTGTATTATTCATGGTCTGATGCAAATCAAATGAACTCAAATGTACATATGTAAGATTACATTTTAGAGCATGATGAAGCAACATATTGAATGTGTATCATTGGGATTTCTTGGTTCATCTTTTTCCTTCTTTTTTCTTGCAAAGGCTTTTGTGTTGATGAGTCTCAATTTGTCCTAGGTATTTTTACTCTGGTGGCCCAAAAGTAAATGGGCTTTCTCTATGGGATCCTCTCTCTCTCTCTCTCTCTCTCTCTCAAAAGAAGAAAATAGAATTTGCAAGCTGGGATTTGCATGGGCTGTGCCTATGGTGAAGACTGAAAAAGGTGGATGCCTTCGTGAATATGCACAAGATTTGTTGGGTATTGGTGAGTACAAGCTGGGATGTACACACTTCGATAAAACCGATCAAATCATATTGAAATCAAATTTTGAGTACTAAAATCGAAGATTCGGTATCTAGTTGAATGCGCACCCCAAATACAAGGGCTCGTGAAATGTTATCTAGTATTCAAATAATATTTTTAGTCATTAAATTGATTTTGATTTTAATTTTGATAATGTCATAATTTTATCTTTTAATGCAATTATATTCAAATTCAATAAATAAAAATACTGATTAAATAATATTAAACTAAATAGCATGAAATTTTTCGAATAGAAATAAGATTGGATAAAAGAAGAATGGAGAGTCAATTCGTTTGTTACTTTTTACCCGAAAAGTCGCTTGTTTCTTGTGTTTGAGCATCATGTGCTTTGAACAGAGGGAAAAAAAAAGGTACCAAAACATGCAAAACCAAGAAAAGTGGGGTTAGTATCCATTTGAGTTTTTTTGAATTGAACTTGCTGAACCGTACACTACAATTAGACTAGATTTGGACCCTTCAAGATTATTTAATTTTTTATTTTATTTTATTTTATGTTATGTTATGTTTCTCAAGACTCAATCTTCTTTTAAAATTATTTTGGAACAATATTAAAGATCTAAAGGTGGGCAAATATGTAATTTCCCGGGGGGTGGGTGGGGGTGGCGCGGGGAAGCAAGGACAAGAATGTAATATGATGATGAATACAAGACAAAATGGAAAACATGGTTTAGTGTTGTGTACTTTCGCGGCTTTGTTTCTGACAATATTCCCTGCTACCATGGGCATGGGATCCCTCTCTCTCCTACCAATGCTCTCTCTATCTCTCTACCATTTCATATTTCATATATTTCCTCTCTGCTTAAGTAACGTCTCCCAATGATGTGTATATTGTATTAAATGTGAGGTGTGTTTTTAGTACATTAACAAATCTGGGACTAATAATGGCCCTCTTCTTGAAAGTTGAAAACCGCAAACTATTCTTAATCATTCTTGTTCCTACTACATTAGCGATGAAAAATCTTGACTAATACAGTACTAAATCTAAGTTTTGTCATGGGAATCCGCAAACGAGTTCATTCAATCAAATACTGAAAATCTGGCATTTGTTGTACTCCAAGAACGTCTTTGGCTCTTTTTTGTTGCTGCCCCTTCTCTCGAATCGAAGCTCTCTTTCTGAGTTTGTAAACTGAAAACCCTCTCTCTCTCTCTCTCTCTACTCTAGGGTTTCATCATTTGAGTTGTGGCATGAAGGCTTCCGCTGCTGCAGCAGCAACCCATTGTTTGTAAGTGATCGTTGAGCTTCTTCTTTACTTTCCTTGTGAAAAAGATCCTTTTTTTCTGGCTTTTCAGGGGTTAGGGGTTGAAGGGGGCCTTGGGGGTGGGGATTGGAGGATCAAGATGCTTGATGAGTAGGAAGGAAATGTAGTTTGTTTAGATTATTTATTTCTGTTTCTTGTTAATATCTCATTTTTGTCAATTCCTTTTCCAATATATATATATATATATATATATATATATATTTGAAAAGAGAAAGAAAAAGTCTCCGTTTGATAGAGTTTTCTTTGTCCTGTGATGGCGACTTATAGTCCTAAACTTTGATTTACTTGCCTCTTCAACAAAGACTCCCTTTTTTTTTAATCCTTTTTCTTTTTCCCCTGTTCGATATGCTGAGGATAAAAATGGGATCTGATTGCATGATTCTTTTGTTGTGAACATCTCTGAAAACTACTGTTTTTCCTGATTTACTGGGGTTTCATATATTCGTAAGACGGATTATATGAACTTTCATACAATTCTGAATGATTCTTGTCCAGTTTTAAGTCTATAAAGTTGAAATGACTTGTCCGTCAATGTTCAGGTGAGGAGAACATTTCCCAGTTGAGCTACTTATTCACCAGCAATGGATTTCTTCAAACTGAAGAAGTTTAGGAATGTCCACAAACCGAACGCCAACAATGTCACGCAAGATCAGCCGGTCCCTGAGCCAGAGGAGCCCAAGAACAGGCGTGGTGATGTGTTGGGTAAATCGGTGACTGTTGATTCGACCAATGCGGAGACGGAGGATGATGACGATGATTTCATCACGAATGAGGTGAAGAGGAGGCTAAAGGAGCTGAGAAGGAACAGCTTCATGGTGTTAATACCCGAGGAAACTTCTCCGGGTGATGAGGAAGAAGAAGAGGAAGAGGGGGAGACGAGCTCTAGCGAATGGAGGGATGTAGAAGCTGAAGGCCGGCAGTTCTGGTCGGGTTTTGATGCCGTGTACGATGTGTACTGCGAGCGCATGCTGTTTTTTGATCGATCGAGTTCTCAGCAGCTGCTAGAAGTTGGTAATTGTTGCAATCACTCTTAAAGTTGTTTCCTTTATGTAGACATCACTTAGCAAACTCGTAGGTGTGAACATAGTTGTTGAGAGCTCAAAGCGAACTATAGCACAAAGGTGTGTGGGGTCTATAGCGCACCACACTAGCGCACACTTTATCCAAATAAAGTGCTCTATGTGAAAATATATCCACATTTTCCATGATATAGCAATACGTCAAGAGCTTCAAGAGTGCTTATAAATTTTAACACTTATAAAGCATAGACATATAATCAATGTAGAAGTGTAGAGAGTAATGGGGAGTGTGGAGCAGATAATTTAAGCTTTAAAAAAGATGTGTTTAAATTTTAACACTTATAAAGCATAGACTTATCAATAGTGTCGATATAGAATTTTCTGAATCTAGGCACAATTGACTGCTTAGATATGCAGTGGAATTTCACGGCATAACATATAAAAGATTTAAGTTTTTTGAGTGTGATGATAGCTACCATATTGATGCTAGTATTATGGAATATAGAATGACCTTATCACACAACTACACAAGCTTGTCATAACTGGCGTTTCACTTTACAATGCCAGCTGACTATCAGATACGAGCTCAAGCTGGAGTTTAAGTACCTTCTGTAGTTTGCTATGTGAATGTTTTGAATTTAACATGAACCAGGTTTCGATTAAACATGCATACACGTTGGCAAAGACTAGGTCTTATTTCTTCGTTGGAGTGGATTTCTTCGCTGTTGTCGTACATTAGAAATTTTGGGTTTTCTGCAAAAGGAATTTGAGTCCTATTCGAGTGTGTCTCCTAGTGCAACTGACATGGAACTCCAATAAATGAGAGAGGTTGTGTCATTACGCGTGACCTGAAAATGGTACTTAATAGTACTTCACTCGGAAATCAATTTAGCAGAGTCAATATTTGATGAGTTTTTTTCTGTTTTGTGCCATGAGAATCTGTCTATAGTAAATTGTGCTTAGATACAAGCCGAATTTCTATCTTAAAGACGTGAATGCAGCTTTGCTAAGCAAAAGATGCCTACCGTTGAGGTTGGCTGTGATACAGCTTTTAACTATCATATTTTGGTATGTTTTTTAACGCATTGGGACGTTGAACTCAAAGGGCAAGAATAGAACTAGTTAGTATCCTGAAAGATCTATATGTAATAAATGTAGTATTTTTTTTCTTACTCAATGCATATTTGATGAGTGTGATGCTGCAATTTATGTTTCTGGATTTATATGAAGTTTAAAGCTTAAAAGTTCGACAGGTTCTCAAGTTGTTTCAACTCCATCACCAAGATCTGCATCGAAGAAACTCACTTCTCCCCTACGATGCCTCTCCTTAAAAAAATTTGAGGGTCCAGAAGAGGAAATCGAGCACTTGCAGCAGCCGGCTAGCAACCCTTTTCATGATCTTGAAACTGCATATGTGGCTCAAGCATGCTTGACGTGGGAGGCGCTCCACTGCCAATACACGCAATTGAGTCAGAAAATATCTTGCCAACCCGAAAGTCCCACCTCTTACAACCATAGCGCCCAGCAGTTTCAGCAGTTCCAGGTTTTATTGCAGAGGTTCATTGAAAACGAACCTTTCGAAATGGGCTTAAGGCCAGAAATCTATGCTAGGAAACGAAAATCGTTGCCCAACCTGCTCCAGGTTCCTAATATTCAAGGTATGGATGTAAATTATACTCAAAAATGTGAAGGGCGTGTTTGTTTCATTCTTGGAAAGAAGTTTTTGAGTTAAACATGTCTGGTTGACCACAAAGAGGGGGAGAGAGACCATTTTGATGGTTTTTAAATGATGATCTTTTATTTGTGGGTTGTAATGTTTCTAAAAGTACTTTTCCGTGGTTTTAGCTTCCGACGAGAAAAGCACAGGAGGAGAAGAAGCTTCAGATGTTGTGGTTCTTGCCACCGATCTTATCAGAATAATTGAAATCTCTATCTTAAGCTTCCGCCAATTCGTTAAGATGGACAAGAAAAAATCAGGTGGCGTGCGTAACATATTTGGAAGTCAGAACCAAATGGCTACACCCGTTCAACAGATTCAATCTTCTCTTGAGAAGGTGAAGCTAACTCTTGATGTTTCTTCAGTAAATGCTAATCCTTTCAAGTTTCAACTATTAGTTCAGTATGCTCCTTACACACACACACGTGTGTGTGTGTGTGCGCTACCAAAATGATGTGATTGCTAGTATTGCATTGATGCTTACTGAATGTCGAATCTCGAAATTGCAGAAAGCGATAAAACTAAAGGAGCTGTGGAAGAAGAGCAAGAGCTATAAAAAGAAGTTGTGGCCAAATACGGCGGAGGATGTGGAGATGTTGCTTGGACTTATTGACGTCAAAGTGTTGTCGAGGGTTCTACGAATGCTGAGAATTAGCAAAGAGCAATTGTTTTGGTGCGAAGAAAAGATGAAGAAATTGGCTTTATCTAATGGCAAGTTGCAGAGAGATCCATCCCCGATCCTTTTTCCATGCTAGTTTTTTCGTTAGAAGATCAGCATAACTTAGAAGTAACGGTTGACTTGTACTACAAGAATTACTTATTTTCTAGTTATGAGAAGCATTAATTGAAATCTCTTGTGTGGAATGCATATCTTGCTCCCAATGGCTAGATGAATTTGAAAATCTATCGGAAAGCTTCTTGGGGGCACGTACTCATATTCTCGTACATGCGAAGAAACACCAGCGACATATATATATATATATATATATATATGTGTGTGTGTGTGTGTGTGTGTGTGTTGCGCGCTTGTATGTGTGATGCATTCCTATCTAAGAACAGGTCCGGCGAGGTGATCCATAGAGATGCCTCCTGGATAGGAGGTCATACAAACTTAACTAGAATGGAAGCTGATTCGAGCACGTGAGGCATGTAAGGTTTCTGACTGTTACGGACTTGACCTTTCAAGCTCATTGAGTAGCGCATGCTTGCTTAATGCTTAGGGCATGCTGATGAATTGTTATCATGGATTATTGAGCTTCTTGCCTTTCAGGGCCTTCCAAAAAGTATGCTCTAGTGATAGGTGTCAATGAGTCTTGTTTGATGCAAAATATACATTCAAGATGGTTGTGAAGCTTAGGCATGTATATGTGTGTGTGTGTGTGTATATATATGTATATATATATATATATAGAGAGAGAGAGAGAGAGAGAATGAGAGAGAGAGAGAGGTGCATATTTCTGAGAAGAGAGGGAGTGGTTCATGAATTGCATTTATTTTTATTTGGTGTGCCTATGGATATAGAGTATAAGCTAAGGCAGTGACATCATATCATATTATCACAGATTTTCTGAAAGAAGAGATTGTAAGATTGGTCAACGTTATAGATGAGTGATTGCTATCCTATCCAACCATTATTATTATCATCATAGAATAGTTACACGGTTGTTAGGTAAACAGAGCTCCTATATTTACACACACACACACACACACACGTATATGTGTATTTGTATAGCTGCATGAGAAGCTAATAATGACTAATAAGCAGTCATCTGTAATGATGCTATGGAGCCAAAGGAGAGAGAGAGAGATAAGGTTGACAAATAGCTAATGGGGCCATAACCCCATAGAATAGAATTTCAAAACAATCCCATCTTTTTGTTTCTCAAGTAGAACAATTTGGATTACAAAGAATGCCCACTTGGTAAAAGCTCATTGTATTTATGTATTAGTGTATGTATTTTTTTGATTAAAAATTAAATTACACCTATCCAACACATTAAAAATCAGAATTTTGGAGATTGTGTAATGTGTATATATATATATGTGTGTGTGTGTGTATACTATTATTGTACAAAGAGAATAATTTGAGCCAGTCTTTCTATAATTTAAACTAAGGGGTTCAAAAGTCAAATAGTGCAATAAATATATTATAAAAAAAATAGTGCAACAAATATTCTTATATTGAATGGAGAAGTAAGTAGAAAAAAAAAATCAAAGTAAAATACAAAATATCCTTTTTAAATTTCTCTCCCTCTCCCTCCCCCTCCCTCTCTCTCTCACACACACACACACACACTCTCACCTCTTATTCGGAGTCAACAAAAGAAAAAGTATGACGGCTGTTGTATTTGTGAAGAATTATTTTATTTACTGCATATAATATTATTAAATTTTGCTAGACTTTTTAAGCATGATGATTATGATTATAGTAACTGTGGCGGGTATTATTGTCATTTCAAATAAGCAGAGCATCATCCAGAGTCTAGAGGCATCATATCCGAGGTCTTAAATAATACTATTCTTATTACAATCAAAAAAAGAGAAGAGAGAGAGAGAGAGAGAGAGAGAGAGAGAGAGAGAGAGAGAAGAGAAAGCGTAGACACCGTGGTGGGTTTAGGAAGTGACATTTGTATATTTTAACACACTATAAAGAACGACCGGAAAAACAAAACCAATAAACTGCTCTCCTCTCTCATTTTTTCTGGGTTTAATTTGTCCTTTCTTTCTCTTTACATTTCTTGTTTCTGCTGCTTCTGGGGCTTTGAATTGTGTCGCAATTCATCGGACTTCTCTTTCAACTGGTGAGTTTTTGACCTCTCTGCAATCATCCGGGGTCTCAGGGCTTCTCTTTGACCTTCTGATATTATGCTTGTTTCACTTTTTGGTATTCTTTTTATGTTCTCTACAGAATTCTTGCACTTCTGCCGTTATGTGTGTGTGTGTTCTTGGGGTGGGGGATGGGGGGGTGGAGGGTTGGTGAAGCTGTGCATGAGTCTTGCTTTGCCAAGAATTCTTGCTCTGACTTTGCCCCAAAGCTTCAAGCTTGTGCCTTTTTCGTGAGTTGTTATTTTTATGTTTCTTTTTCTGCCTAAAAATGTCAAATTACTTGCTAACTTTGATGATCCTGCTGAATGTTTTTACTGGAATTTTCACTTTATGAATCATGAATGGATGGTACTCCCAAAGAATTTGAAAGATTCCTCATACGTTTTTTTTTATCAGTAGTTATGGTTAGGCAACATGGGATTATGTTATTCATCTAGGTTGAATTATAAGTATAGTTTGAAGTTTGTCCAATATGTGTGAGGTAATTGACCATTTAAGCTAGTATATGCCAGATTAAATTCTAACTAGCTCTATCAGCAAACTTTCATTTCGTGTAGACATGATAGTTTCCAGCTGCAGCTTCCGAGCTTCAGTTCTTGATCTATGCTCGCCATTGTTGCCTAGCTCAACTTGTGGGCTTTCTTGATTGGCTTATGTCAGCTTTTTCTCAGAGAGTTGTGTGCTTATGTGTGTTTCATAAATTAAAATCCTATATTGACTTGATGTAACATTTTGCTTCAGAAATGTAAAAGATCAGTGTCGCTTGACGAGGCCATCATCAAATAGAGCTATTATGGCAACTGAAAACCCTATGAGAATTGTGGACACTAATAGAGCTGGGAAGTGGGCCCCACCCAGTGGAACTGCTGCTTTTGCATCATCAGCAACTGGTGTGGTATCCGACGAACTGGGCTTGCTGCTTAGAGGGCATAGCATTCATAGAGATCCAAGTGGCATTGCTCCGAATCGTAGTGGTAGTGCACCTCCAAGCATGGAGGGCTCATTTATGGCATTCGGTAATCTTTTAAATCAACAACACGTGTCGAGTCCCAGTTTGGCAAATTTGAGTACTGGTTTGGAAAATTTTCAGTCTGAATATCTGCTGCAAGCTGGTCCATTTTACCAAACATATTTTAATTGGAGATCACCATCTGTAGATGGTCGTGGTGGCGGGTCTGTTTACATGCCCAGAAATTCTCTTTCTACTCATGAGGAGGATCCTGAAGATGATAGATCACCAGAGGGAGCTTCAGATGAAAGGGCAGAAACTAGTCGTACCATGCTTGGGCAGAACACGTTGTCATTTAGTGGTCGCCATAAAAGTTTGGTTGATCTTATACAGGTATTTGGTTGTACCAAGTGAAGTATCTACTTTGTGTAAATCTATGTATCAAAGTGCGTTGAGCATGTAACTCTCGACATCTGCATTCGTTAGTTGAAATCCCGTCGCCATATCTACCTTAAGGAACTAAGGTTTTGATTGTGTTTGAGCTGAGAACGCTGTTCTTAGATCATTAACAAATTCTTTTCTATTTATGATGAGAGTCCTATTTCTCCTGACAGTTCGTGCTGCTATGCCACCTGACATATATGCTGATCTGTAGATAATCTTTAAAAATTTTGAGCTGAAGTAGTTACTAAAATTTCTACAGTGATGCAATTTGTTTGATAGATTTAAGCAACTTGATGATATGTTCATGTCTTTTTGGAGAGTTATAAACAGCATGCTAGATTACCACAATCAGATGCTAGCATCACAAACTCTTGATTGTTATATACCTATCGTTTTTTTGGTTTCTGATGTTCTGTCCTTGTTGACATATACATCGATTCTCTCTGGATATTAGATTGTTTCCTGTTTACCTTCTTCTTGTAGCAAACAGAGGGATAATGAATAGTGAGCTTCAAAAGTCGAAACTTTCTTCTGAACTTGCACTTTTTGCACAGAATAAAGAGTTGTTGCGTGATAATGAAAAATGACACTATTATTTCAGTTTTGGTTTTTGTTTGAATAGAAATTTTTTTCAAATGAAAATTCTAGCAATGCAATGAAGAACCTTTTTTTTTTTTTTTTTTTGAAAAAAAAAAAATTTATGGCATCCTCTTGAATTTTTAGGAGGATTTTCCTCGAACTCCTTCACCGTTGTTCAGCCAGAATCGTTCCTCAAGCCATGTTGAAGAACAATTCAACCATGATATGCAGAGCCTGTCACTGGATTCACTGTCCCTCAAAGCTTCAAAGTCACCTGAATCAGAGTCAACGGCAACAAAGGATCCTTCAGCAGTGTCTATTCCAACAAATTCTTGTTTCGACGCCCCAGGGAGGTCTCTTTCCCCACAGAAGGATGAACTAACTAGTAAGGATGCATGTTTTACTAGTGAATTTGTGAGTGGTGGTACTATTGCTTCAGATGCTTCCACAAGCCTCCATAAGGTGGAGGATGATCAAGATGAACAGGAACTAGGATTTGGTGAGCAGAATGAACGGCATGTACAGAATACTCACTCTCAGCATCCTGCAGGTTACCATGTTCGCGGTTCTCAATTACAAGGTACTGGTCAACAAGCAAACACCAATTGGGTAGTGCCCCATGGCCATGTCAAGATCACCTCGGGTGAGATGCAGCCACTTCTTCATACTCCTGGGGTCCCACCTCCTTTATATTCAACTAGCGCAGCTTATATGGCTCCAGGAAATTCATATTATGGCAATCTCAGTTCATCCGGTCTATATACTCCGCAGTATAGTGGATATTCCATGGGTTCCTCATTTATCCCTCCATATCTGGCTGGATATCCACCTCATACAGGTTTTCCTTTGCATTTTAATGCCAATTCTGGACAAAGTTTTAGTGGTCAAAGTGCTGGTATTCCCACTGGGGAAAGTGTCTCAAAAGGGTCTGTTATGCAGAACTTGAACAGGTTTTATGGCCAACATGGACTAACAATGCACCCCACCTTTCCAGATCCTCTTTCATTGCAGTATTTACAACAGACCATGCACGACCCATATGGCGCGCCTGTGCAGTATAGCCATTTGCCATCACCTGGTATGGTTAGTAGCAAAGTTAATACTTTTTGGTTTACAAAATAACCCAATTACTGCCGCTTATACAGGTGAGCAGAAATTCCAATTCCCTCCAAGTGGGAGTGTCAACATTCCAGGTGCACGCACAATGGCTGTACCAAGTAGCAGTTACCTGAGCAGTCCCACAGGCCTGGGATTTGTGCCTCAGTTTCCAGCTTCACCTCTTGGTAGTCCAGTTATGCCAGAGTCTCCAGTTGGAGGTGCAAGTTCGTTCGGGAGACGATATGATATTGGTTTCTCTCAAACTTCACCCAGAAACATTAGCGGTTATGCTAGGTGGCATGGACAAAGGGGAACTGAGGGCAGTAATGACCACAGAAAACATTCTTTTCTTGAAGAATTGAAAGCGAGCAGTGCTAGAAGAATCGATCTTTCTGATATTGTAGGTCGTATTGTGGAATTCAGGTAGTCTTTGAGCTGGGGTTTTCTTGCTTTTATTTCTCCTTTTCGGTCAAGCTGAATTATCCCTAATATAGAAAATCATTCAATACACGTGTAACTTCAGCATTGATCAACATGGGAGTCGATTCATACAACAGAAGTTGGAAAATTGTGGTGTTGAAGAGAAGGAGTCAGTTTTCAAAGAAGTTCTTCCCCATGCTTCAAAATTGATAACAGATGTATTTGGGAACTATGTCATTCAGAAGGTAGGTTTCTCTGTTTTCTATTGATTCAGTATTTGGTGACACATGTGAGATTGTATATTCTCCCTTCCCCATAGTTCATGTGTTGTTGAATTGAGGTTTTTGTTTGCAGTTCTTTGAACATGGTACTTATGAGCAGAGAAAGGAACTTGCAAACCAACTATCAGGGCAGATGCTATCATTAAGTCTGCAAATGTATGGTTGTCGTGTTATACAGAAGGTCTGTGCAGATTGCTATTGCATGTGCTAAATAGTTCACTTTTCTTAAAATTATGACTATAATATATCTCAAAGGTGTATTTCCCCCTTACAACTTCACATCCCATGGGTTATCAATGCATTTTCAATTTGAAAACTTGGAAAGTATTCACTACTCTTCTTAATGTTCTTCATGATACTCTATAATTTGGAAGTGCGTTGTTTCGTTTTTTTTCTCCTTATCCATTTCCTATGATTTTTTGACAATTTTGACTAAATCTGGTCTTAGTTCTCCTGTCTTTCACCAATGAAGCATCCCTTATTTGAAGGGACTATGTATATGCAGTAGTGTTTACTTATAGATCATTGTCTGACCAAATTGCTAGCTCTGCAGAAAAATAGTCTTCTTTAAAATAATTGTCGGCACTTATTTTTTCTTTTTAACTATATGCTTCAGCTCTGTAAACTCTCTCTGATTTGTGCTTCATTTATTTTCTTCTTTTTTTCTATTCAAGTACATATGTTACTCCCATAAATAATATGGTTATACACCATTTTCATTTAAGTCTTGGTTATTTGTATAGGCACTAGAGGTTATCGAAGTTGACCAGAAGACGGAAATTGTACTTGAACTTGATGGACATGTGATGAGATGTGTACGGGATCAAAATGGAAATCATGTCATACAAAAATGCATCGAGTGTGTGCCTGTAGAAAAAATTGATTTTATCATCTCCGCCTTCCACGGCCAAGTAGCTACACTATCCACTCATCCGTATGGTTGCCGAGTCATTCAGGTACATGTATTTTCTTGGGTGTTGAAGTGCCACCGAAGCATCTCTAATTTCCATATGGGAATTTTCATGGATCTATTTCATTATTTGAACCTTAAAATTGGAATATGATCCACTTGGAAAAATCTATTTAGTCTCGTTCGGTTTTCATACACCATGGTGAGGCAGAGAAGAAAGTACTGAAACTGATTTTTTTACCTTGCAGAGAGTTCTGGAGCATTGTTCAGATGACTTACGATGTCGATCGATAGTGGATGAGATACTCGAATCTGCATATGATCTTGCTCATGATCAGTATGGCAACTATGTTACACAGGTCTGTTTTCTATTTTAGATTACAGTTCTCTGTTCTATTGCTAGATGATGGATCTTTTCCTTGAGTGGGTGGAAGTAAGGAAAACATAAATTCAATTTATTTTTCAAGTGATAAAACCATTTGTATAAAGTCATCTTTGTTTGGATTTACTGAATATATTTAGAGTAAATATTATTCTTTTGTACATAGCTTTGCAATGGAATAGGACTGCCAAAAAGCACTACCCCATTTCTTTTGTTGGTGGGGTTTCTTCAATCTTGAAGTTTCCGCAGTGATGATGGAACCATTTTTCATACAAGGCCAATGGATGACGTCCTTTTTTTTATTATTATTTTTTTAATGATACGCACCCACACATGTATACACTGTCCCACACATGTATACACTGTCAGGATTTGAACTCCTGAAGATACTCCCATGCCTCTAAAAACTGGGTACATGCCCTTTGAGGCCAAAGGACTACAGACATGGATGATGTCCTGTGTGTTTCTTGTAATGATTAAGTAGATGTATCCCGGGGCGTGTGCATGATCCTAGAGGCTGGCTGGCGATCCATAATGATTCATTTCTTATATGCTTTAAAATTCGGTGGTGAATATACTAACATAAAGATTTGATCGACTGTTGCAGCACGTTTTGGAGAGGGGAAAACCATTCGAACGGAGTAAAATTATCAGCAAATTGTCTGGGAAAATTGTACCGATGAGCCAACATAAGTATGCATCAAATGTTGTGGAGAAATGCTTAGAGTTTGGTGATGCTGCGGAACGAGAACTCTTGATTGAGGAGATTCTTATGCAGTCTGAGGATAATGACAATTTACTGGTAATAGTTTCTTTCTTTCTTTCTCCTTTTTTTTTTCTTTTTTTAAAGGGGTACCCTTTTGAATTTGTCATGTAGAACATAGAGCATTGAGGTTGATGATAAAGTTGACCTTGTTTATGTTAGAACTTTATTTGCTTTATTCATTACAAGCAAGTGCCTCTGTTAATCAAGTTTCACATTTCAGGCAATGATGAAGGACCAGTTTGCGAATTACGTAGTCCAGAAAATTCTTGAAATAAGCAATGATAAGCAGAGAGAAAGATTGCTCGATCGTATCCGGCTTCATCTCGTTGCTTTGAAGAAATATACCTATGGGAAACACATAGTTGCTCGATTCGAACAATTGTCCGGTGAAGGTATGCATATCTTGCTTAGTTTTTCTTTCTATTGTTGTGATTACAACTTGAAACTTTTTATTGATCTCTGCAGATGATACAACTTCTGAGACTTAGGCTTCCTCTAATGTGCTAGAGGAGTACACTACTCCACTTGAATTCTATTTTTGGGAGGTTGATATCCCAATGTTGATGCATATCTTTGTAGGATAATATTTGAGAAAGTCTATGGTGTGTTGTAACTTGTAGAAACAGTAAGTGATTGCATTAGTAATTTATAGATATGTGGTTTCTTATCCATCAGACAAACAGGGATTTGTTTCTGGTGAAATCTTATTGTGGTTGTAGAATAAGGGAGGTTGCTGATTGGTCTTAAATGGCAACAACACACTTCTAGCGGGTGGCCTCTTCTCCGTTGTCCTCATCGATGAACCATTCAAGCTCTTTTTACAAAGAATTTCACTTTGAGACAACTCTGGGCTTGACAGAGCACTGTGGCAACAATTTAGTTATGAGTTCGAATTTTCCTTTCTTTTCTGCTTTCCCCTTGAGTGAGTGTGTGCGTATGTGTTTGCGCGTGACATTTTAGTTGGACTTCTTTTTCTCTTCCCTTCTCCCTTGAGTATGTGTGTGCGCATGCACGAGCAAGCGCATGCATGACATTTTGGTTTGAGATGTTCTAAGTTGATTGGATATTAAAAGAAAACTTTGGACTTGACAGACAAAATAGATTGTTCGAAGCCAGCTCATCATTTCGAAAGACAAGGTACAAACAATGAACAAGCACTATGTTGTGCCCCTGTCAACCAATGAGATGTTTCATCACTTAACCAGGTATTTAGCATACAAATCAATAAGATCTGGTCTTGAAACACAAAGGTACACAATGAAGTCCAAAGACATCACCTGTTGAACCAAAATTTTTGTTGGCACAGAGTAAAATGAGACCAACGTTGATTCGATAATACAAATGCCTAAAACAAAGGTTCGATTAATTTTTTGCCTCACCCCCAATCTTCATCGCCTGAACTTGAAAGACAGCTCCTATTCTCGTGTGTGCTCCCCTCTGGTGCCTTCCGGAAAGTGTTCAGGCCATGAAAAGATTCAACGAGCTGAGTTAGTAGTTTATCTTTGAATTTAACACAGCGATTGGAGCCCATCGGAGTTGAAAAGTCTGCAATTTGTATTCGGAAGGTTGTCAAGATTGTCGTTTTTCAACGAGCAGTATATCTTTCCAAGCTTCATAGAACATCCAGGTGATTCCAGAGGAGGGCATGACTTTCAAACAACTAGCAGACCACCCTCTATAAAGACCCGCCAGACCCTCTTGCCTGACTACTTCCGAGAGTGCAGCTGCCATGTGGGGTGGGCATTTACCTTGGAGAGCCCCCACCATCAGACGTTTTCTTGCGACCTCCAGAGGATAACTAATGGTGCTAGCTGTCAAGCCTGAAAGATTTAAAGCAATGTCTTAAATGAGAGGATAAATTTTGTATGCCAGTCACGGTTTCAACTTATAGATATCGCAGCAATTATAACCCATATGTTGTTACAGTTTAACACGACGGTAAGAACTGAGATAACACTAATGTTGGACTCAAGGAACAGCTAAAACCAAGATTTTACCAGAAAGAGCCCCAACTAAGAGCATCTCTGAACGAGTTAAAGATTCCTTTTTCTTTGCCGAGCAGTATGATTTCTTCATTGTTTCATACATGAAATAGTAACATGTGCTGTAAGGGAGCATGCCAATCAATGTGGGTGAAATCCCAGAGTAGAAAGCACCAACTTCACCATCCTCAAATATCTTCTTTACTGCAATACGTAGATTAGGATATATCTCAGGACTCACAGTCAATCTGTCCTGTATAAGATAAAAGCGCCAACCAGATTAATGAGTCTAATATTGGTCAGTCAATGGCCCTTGACAATAATAGAAAGCTAAGCCACAATTCACAAAACAAAGCACATGTGAAAAAGAATGGGGGAGTCATGTTTCAGTTACTAATCCAGCCCATACACCTTTTTCTTCCTTTGCTTTTTCACCAAAGCGAAAAGCGCGTGGATATACCTTTAATACTTCCAGTGGATGACAAGCAAGAGTGCTAACAATTCCAGCAGCCGCACCAGCTACAGCAACAGGAGACAGCCAAGATAGAGAAAACTTAAGATTGAGATGTCCAATCTGCAAAGCTGGGCTTTCAGTTTGATTCCATTTCTCTTGAGCTGACATCATTGCTCGCTTGACGTATTCAAATGTTCCAAGCTCAATTGCCTGCGTGGGAACTATACGCAGCATGTTTATTGAGTTTCCAGCCCAAAGTCCTTGCCAACCCTGTTGCTCAATAATCTGAAGAAAACTACCAGAAATGTTTTTGGACCCAACACCAACCACCATTCTTGTCCTGCATGTTTCAAATTATGAAATCAGATAAGAAAAAAGACATACTGCATTGTAATGGACAGAATGAATTGATCAATGTTTAGGCAATTGTTTTGTATTGCAGTATGCATGTATGTCTACGCAGTATACAAAGGACGCTGCTAACATGTATTGTTGGATTATCAGAAGCTGCCACTTTAGGTGTGAAGGGATATTGTCAAATTCAATTCTCGTTTCTCTTTTAATATATCGAAGCTGATTGCATCTTCTGTTCTTTTCTAATTATAAATTTATGACCACTAATACAATCAAGAGCATCTTTATATAGTATTATATTATGTTCCCGAGTAGAGATGAGGTAGCCTCTGCAGATTCTTGAATTTTAGGCAGGATGAATATATTGACCATCTAAAAAAGCCAAGAGTGGCGTTTCAAACAAAACAAGTAGAAGGCAACCAACCTGATGGTCTCAAGAGGGGCAAGAATGGCTTTAGTCATAGCCCCTGCTAAAGCCCCACTAAGGAACTCACCAACTTCTCTAGTCTTCACCAAATCCTGAAGCAAATGAGTAAAGTTCACTTTTTTCAGATGATCTAAAAGCTTCTCTTCTAGAGCTCCACCACTATCCATAATGAAATTAGACTTTTTTGTTTTAATCTCTGAATCCAAAATAATTCAAAGCTCCATACTTCATGAAGATAAATAGGGGAAAAAAATAAAACGAGTGGAAATGCTAAAGCCCCGAGTGCTCGGCTAAGCAGAATAATATATACAGCCCAAATAGCAGACAGAGCAATCAAAGGCGTCCTCCAAGAGCGGTGTAAAAGAGGATTAAGATTCGGGAATACGCGCCTTTCATGTAGGGAAAATTGAAAAGGCAATTCAAACAATGAAAGACCGAACAAGTGAGGAGATGGAATCTGGATGGATAACTGAACAAGAAGAAAAGGGCAAAAAAGGAGAAAATTTTTGAAATATATATATATATATATATATACACACACGCATAGAAAAAGTGAAGAGACGGACCTGGATTGCTCGTCCAAGATCGGGAACCCGAAGCTGTAGTTGAAAAGGCGAGGGTTTTTTATGCGGAAGCGAATGGAGTTGAAGCTGGAGCTGCAGCTCCTCCTTGGGCACCATCAGCGCTCCATAAATATCTTCCATAACGCAGTAGCTCTTCTTCTGCGATTCAGATTCCATGGCCATCAAAAATTAACAATAAAATTGAATTCAAAAATGCAGTTCAATCTTGCAAAATGCAGATGATGGGTATTTCCATACTCGCTTTTTTTTACACGAAAATGAATAAAAGAAGAGAAAACAAACAGATAGAGCACTTGAGTGATACAATAAACATGGAGAAGACGAGAAATACAGGGCAGAAAAGTAGAGGGATAGAGACGTGCCTGGTGGCGTTGTTGGGTCTGGGCCGGAGTCTTTTGGACCATCTGCGAGGAAAAGAGATAGTCTTCCCCCCGCACCAGCCACCTCAACGCTCGAGAGAGACTGCGAGAAAGGAGATATTTATGAATTGCTAGTAAGGCGATTGTTGTTTTGCTGCAATGAAAACCTGCCTTTTTCTATCGGTAAATTGTATTCAAACAAATTGCTCCGTCTCTCTCTAAGGTCGTTTCTCTCCCTAAGGGTCTAGGGTTTCGGGTTCCCCCTTGGAATGCTAAATTCACCACTCTTTTTCCTTTATTATTATTATTATTATTTTGCCTCATTGGTCTTCCTTGTTTATGTTTCCCCTTGCAAATGGAATGTTTAATTAATAAAAAATATTCATGATATGTAAGTTAACAAATAAATTTTCTTAAAATCGATGCAGATCTAATAAATATAATCCACCATTATCAGTAAATTTTAACTTGTATATACATATATATATATATATATATTTGGTGCCATTGATAATTATATAATATATATATATATGTATTTGACGGGCATTATTTCATTATTTCCTTTACATTTCTTCTCTCTCTTTTTTTTTTCTTTTTTAATTTTGTTTCATATAGTATTTTGCAGATGACATAAATAATTAACTAAAATCGTCCACCGTTTAACTAAAAAATATTAAACATGATATTAACAAAACATGCTCAAATAAGGAAAATAATAATTAGTTACAATTTTTTTGGTTTTAAAAATGTCCATTTAATAATTATGAAAGGAAAGGGAAAAAAAAATCTCATCCACCGTTTTATAATATTTCATAGAAATAGAAGTCTCCGCACGGTTGACTTGCCGGTCAATCCAATTTGGGAGGTGGAAAATCTGACGTCATGTGTTCTTTATTGTAGAAAATTTCACATGAATTTGGCGTTTTGACGGTCGTTCTTTGTTATATAATCCTAATTCATTGTATCCTCTACTCATCGATATACATTATCTTTACTAACAAGAGATTGAAATAAAAAAGAAGAAATTGGTGAGCATCATTTTTCTCACTCATTAATACATATTAGGTTAATTAACGAACAATTGAAATATGAAAAGAGAAATTAATGTACAGTTAAAACTAAAAAGTCAAAAAAATTGATTATATGTAAAAAAGTATGAAAATTTTCTTTTATTATCTTAACTGTTCGCTAATGCACACGTTGCATTGATGAGTGGAGGATACAACGTAGCACTATTATATCGCAGAAGATCCAAACTAGGTGTTCAAACCCTATACATGAATCAAATGACTAAAATTATATTATATTTTGTATTTTGATTACTTTTCGTTGTACTTGGTGTTTGAAATTCACATATGAATCAAATGATTGAAAATTGTGTTATATTTTTATTTTAATTTTTTTAACAAAGTAAATTATTAATTTGATGTAATTTAATTCGTTTGATACATGTATGCAACTATATTGAATGTATAAATGAAATTTTCATTTATTATGAATGAGACATGTTCTCACCTTTACCACCCGTGACTTCGTATAGACATCGGGAGAATCATGTTTTAGACATATTATTCATAATTATCCATTTTTTTTTAGTTAAATTGGAATAAATGTGAGCTGATCCTTAAGAGTCGCAGTCCATAAGTACGGATATTAATAATAATGATGCATAAAGTCAAGCAAAATCGTCAAGGTTGGGGAGCCTACACGTAATTCCACCTACCAGAAGGTTTTCAACATTTTCTAGAGAGAGAGAGAGAGAGAGAGAGAGAGAGAGAGAGAGAGAGAGGACCTAGATTTTTCATGGGCTGAGGTTGATGTGTGTAAACTGGGCGAATAGCCCAATTCGAATTTGGCATATTTGATTGCTTAGTTTAGATGGACAGCATTCAATTTTGCAATGATAGCTTAATATAAACTTGACAAATCAGAGTTTATTACTTATTGAGAGAGAGAGAGAGAGAGAGAGAGAGGACCTAGATTTTTCATGGGCTGAGGTTGATGTGTGTAAACTGGGCGAATAGCCCAATTCGAATTTGGCATATTTGATTGCTTAGTTTAGATGGACAGCATTCAATTTTGCAATGATAGCTTAATATAAACTTGACAAATCAGAGTTTATTACTTATTGATATCATTAATTAATGTCATTGTAATAAATAATAATTATTTAATTTATTATAAGATTTATATGTGTGTATGTGAGTGTGGGTGTGAGTGTGAGTGTGAAAGTGTGTGTGTGTTCAATAGTACTGCAGTGTCAAATGCATGAATACCCAATAAAGATACGTATATGATCAAACCATTTATTCTTTTCATTCAAAGCCCTTTTTTATAGTTACAAGTTACATGTAATCAAGCGTATAAACCCTTCAAAAATTGTGTGAAAATAATACTGTTGGTACAATTGGAAGATAGAAAAATTAAACTAAATTAAATTTTGTAAACAGGAGTAATTCCCAGGAGATGGAAACACTTCCTCATCACAACTGCTGTAGCCTCACAAAGCAACAGTCTACTTGTCTCCTGTGCTGATCCCACCACCTACAAACAAAATTCATTTTCAAATCATAACACAATAATTAATATTCACACAATCAAACAATAACAACAATAATATCAAGTCCACGACTCTGTTTAGGAATAACCAATTCATGGGGAGGTTGGAGTATCACAGGACGGGTTGTAATGAATCCGGGGATTTGGAGTTACGAAAGTGTAGCTAGGGCACATATTGTTTTTTTTCTGGCTTATGCTTGTTGGTTTTGGCAGCAGCTATCTGGCATTGGGCTTATTGGGATCTAAAAATATTTTGTGATGAACGTACAGAACCTTCTTTGAGCCTAATGGACAATGTACCCGGCATAAGGAGTATAATGTTAGGGTTCGAATCCTAGCAGGCGTGCGTGGATGATGATGAATGTATTATTGAACAACAATATGAAAACATGTCCCATATACCTGGCAGTTGGTATAGAATCTTGTGAAGTCTTCGGATAAATTGTATAAATATTCACACAACACATTTGGCAGAAGATTGGTCACTGCCCCTTCAACAATCTGAGCAGACAAAACCATAGTAAGATCGATCGAAGCGAAATACAATTCAGCAAAATGCTGTCGAGCAGTTAGAAGGGGAGGAGCAACGAGCCTACGTAGTTAACATTATTATTACCTCCGCAAACTGGAGCAAATGAAGTCCTAAAGTACGTTCATCAGGATGAGCCAAGTCCAACGTCCCGACCTGTTGCAAATATAATAAACAACAGCAGCTATGACTCTTCAAGTTCATCGAGAGTTCACCATGATCCAAAAATTTCTTAATATTTTTAATGATTTCAGTGTTTCTAACTCTAGTGATGGGCCTGATGGCAGCATCACTTAGAAAAGAAAATGCATCAGGAGAAGATGAAACATTTTCTAAAATTATTTGACAGTAAAAAGCACTGTAGAAAACCCTATAAATTTTACCACCAAGGAGGAGGTGGCCTACCTTTTTCAATTCTTCTGTATCTCTCCCTGATTTCCTGATAATTGAGCAGATACGAGCGTGTGCATACAACAAATATACAGCAGTGTTTCCCTGCTCATAAGAAACAAGGCAGTAAGAAATAAATTGAAATAATGCACATAGAATTCAATTGAAAACAGAGAGAGCCAAGAAATGAAGGCAACTACAGCAGACCAACTGAAATCCATAACAATGCTATTTCCTTCACTAACCATATGACTTATGAGATGCGAAAACAAGATGACTTTATAAAAAGATTGTGTACAAGCGAAGTCTCAGCAAAAACAATGCTCGGGTGATATTGCTAACTACGAAATAATACCAGTATTACTTTTCTCATATATACAATCAATACTAGTTGATGGGAGCACCTTGTCATTGAGCATCTGGTCAAAACTAAAGGTGTAATTGGTTGTTCTGTTATTCTTCAGATCAGCATATCTGTTTTATACACAAAAAATCAACAAACTTTCTTCAGAGAGAGATCCAATAGGCAAAATTAAAAAAAGAGTGACCTTTTTGTCAAATCAACCACAATAGCAACATGCAAATGCCACCGTTTTTTAAATACAAAACTAATATATTATACTAAAAAAAGCAGCTGAAAGATCCACTGAATCATATACACGATCATATTTAGGTGGAGCTATTAGATTATTTTCATTTAAATGGATTGCATATATATGTTATGTCTTCTAATCATGGAACCAACCACAAAGCAGATACTCACTTAACAGCCCCATATCCAACTGCCTCAGCAGTTTTCTCAAGCTCCTCTTCAGTCCACTCTTTAGCCTTGCCTGGGATACATTTGAAGCACGCATGATGATCAGATTTCAGAGCACAAGGAACATGATATAAATAAATAGCCTTATACAGCTCTGCATTACTCAGGAACAACCCAGTAGTTGTATGGACAAATTCAACAACCTCTTTCAATTAAGGCTGCCTTGCATTTATTCTTGGCTTCATCAAGTAAATCTACTAGTTTGACAGTTTCAGTACTGCGCGTACGGAATCGTTTTCCATCCTCTCCTAGAACAAGCCCAAACCCAACATGGCTAGCTTTAGGATACTTATTATCATCAGCTGGAAGCCAACCAGCATGTTTGGCAGCCTAACGCAACATTCCGGAGAGCTATTTAGCCTCAAATTTGCACATATGGATGCTAAAATAAAGATGAACTGTACATATGCCACATGTAGATGTGCAAACTTACAGTAAAGAACATTTATATAATCCACTCAGCCTTTTCCTCATTCAATCGATACCTGTATATTGTACACATCAAGTCTTGTAACAAAAGCAGCTGCCACAGTTTACATGGACAGCATAAAAGTTGCAGGACAAGTTTCAATATTAGTTAAGTTATTTAAATATTAACATTTTATCAAGCATTGATGGTTTTGATTATTAGAAGGCTGATCCATTATAAATATGGAAACATAGGGAAAAAAAATAATTCTGATAGACCAAACCCATTCTAGAACAAAACTTGTCAGATAGCAGCACATGTACTATGACAAAGAAACATAAAAGACTAGAGAGAAGTTTCATAAACAGAAGATGAATTAGTGAACAGAGAAACTAGAAAACTCACCACAAAGCAGCAAGGTCAGTCGAGGCATAGTTGTACCCACCATCCTTCTTCACGACAATAAGTGGTATGTTTTTCCCTTCAATAAAGATCACACGAGCGCCTTCACTTTCTTTGATTAGTCCCTGTTTATCCAACAAGTCTAGAGCTCCAGGAATATATGGATTGTAAAAGCTCTCTCCCTGGTGAAAAGAAAAGGAGACTTGCATGAGGCAAACTTCATAGAGGCTGAAAAAATACTTAACTCAATGCTTATTGCATAGCAGATTGGAAGGGGGAGAGTAAAAAACGAACAGACAAACAGAAAAGAAAAGAATGAAGAAGAAGAAGAAGAAGAAGAAGAAGAAGAGATGGAGGAAAAGTTAATATTGTGCATCATCATCTAATCCACATCACCAGTTGAGAACAATCACCAAAATGAAATAATGCAGACGTCAGGGAGACCTTTCTGAATATCTACAAAAATCTTCAGACAGACAGCATGAGCAACATAAAAGGGAAAGTCACCAGTACCTTTTCCTCCAAGTGAACCGCCAGCCTCTGATAAACCTTTTCATATCCTTTACGGCTAATTTCACAAATATGAGCCCAGGCCTTTCTATACTTCTCCTCTCCAGCCTGTATTATGCATATACATAAAGCATCACGTATCGAACAAAATAAACAGACACTTGTACATAATTTATATAGCTTTGACTTTTTGTTGAGTCAGAAAATGGGTTCACAGTTACTTCTTGAGGATCATTCAAGCAAGAAGAAACAAACCATTAAATGATCGACCCCAACAATCAAACTATCAGGTTATTTACCTGAAGACTGACTACTGCCCTTTGTGCCCTCTCCTTGAAAGCAGGATCGCTGTCAAATCTCTGCTTTGAAGCCTTATAAAATGCCTGAGAAAGATGCACTCAACTAAATAGGAGAATCCACAATAATTTTCATAATTCTTCCACATGAGATGCAGTGCTTGTAATTATTTTATGCACAAGAGCATAGTCAACAACCAAATAATAATATTAACAACAACAATGATGAGGACAACGACAACGATAAACAAATTGTTACAAAATTAAACACAATATTTCAACATCAAAGTGCTAACTAATTCATGACTGACATTACGAGGATACTTGAGCTCTTTAAATGTCTACATCAACTCTGTCCTTGACAAATTGAATCACAAGAAAGTCATTGCCAACTTAGTGCTTAACACGACTCTGGGGTGGTCCACAATAGTCAATCTAATTAAATGATAAATGAGAACAAGGATCTAACTGGTTCTTGTAGAGATATATAGCAGCATGGTAGAAAAACACTCAATCAAAAGAAAAACAATAGCCTTTGGTGACCAAAGGAAATTCAAAAACTTTCCTCTCACCTCTAGGTCTCCAATGGCTTGATCGCTGGCAACTTCCCCACTTGGAAACTTTTCAAATAGGTATTCGATCAGCATACCAAACTGGAAAGCATACAAACAGCATTAATTAGATGATAGAACTAATGAAGTACAATTATTATTTCTACAAGGAGATTACACTTCAATACCACAACAAGAATCTTTCATCTTCCAATACCAAAGACAAATATGCTACAACTAACAGAGAACAATCAACTTTGGAATGTTGGGATATTATTGGCTCAATTCCATAAAAAGGACATCAGTGAACCGAGAAGTGATTTCCTGAGTGTCATATATTTTAGTATACCAGATTGAGTGTTTACTCTTAAAACTACATGAATGTCGAAACCAAAAGAAGGGTTTGCAGTTGTTCCAGGAGGAAAAAGATACTATACTAGTTCAGAACAGAGGAATTTTGCAAAAATGTAGTTTTGCTTTCACAACTTCAACAAACATTATTCCAAACAAATAATCAAATTTACAAGCAGCAGTCCATAAAAAGAAAAAATCAACCACTTCTCAAACAGATATGAACATAGTTATTAATAATTGCCAACAGGTAGATAATTATATACCTGTGTCCCCCAATCTCCAACGTGGTTTCTCCGAAGAACCTCCACTTTTGAATATTCTAGCATACGGGCTAGAGTATCTCCAATAATAGTCGATCTCAAGTGACCAACATGCATTTCTTTTGCTATGTTGGGTGAAGAGAAATCAACCACAGCCCTTTTAACAGGAAGCTTAGGAGCCCACGTTTCAATACCATTGACTAGCATCTTTTGAATGCTCTGCACCAATTTTGGTAAGATTTTCATGCATAAGACCAAGAAAAATTCCCCTAAAAATAAAGAAGTTATAATAGTAATTACCTTTGCTATCCATTGCCGTGACAATACAACATTCACAAAGCCAGATCCAGCAATCGAGCAAGAATCTATCATTTCTGATGCAGGGAGATTTTTCATTATGGCCTGTAGAAACAATTTTTGAGCATTTCATGCCATGAGCATCAACTTAAGACATAAGATTTTCAGCCAGGTAAAAGAAACTCAACGTGAAAAGAATTTTAATATAGTATATGCACCTGTCCAATAGGTTGAGGACCTTTGAACTGGGTACCCTTTCCTTTAACCTTAGACCACAAGCCCATGGCATTGTTGCTGTAACAAGAAGAAGAGTTTCACATTTAGAAATCAAAGAAGGAATAAAAGGTTATATATTGAGAGGCTCTTAATGTTTGAACCAACAAACCAAATTCAAATGCAAATTATTAGACATGCAAGGAGAGTAACAAGGAGTACCATTGATAATCACCAAATTTGGGATTTTGGCATGGAGCAATAGCAGGATCTACGTCCAATTCCTGAGGGACTGTTACCCTTAATGATTCTTCAAATAACTTTTCTAGTTGTTGCTTAAGACTTCCAACTGTCTCTTGATCCTGTTTGATGATACATTAAGAAAGCATATAGACAGTTTTGCCACATCTGCATCCTGTTTCAGCTTTATCCAGTGTAGTAAATGCATATATACATGCGTACTAAGCCTACTTGTCAATGATGCCTTTGACACACAGGTATCATTAAATGTGTTTACTTAGAAATGAAGCTGCTGCAATAAACAGTTACACGAACTTACATTTGCCATGGTTGTCAAGGAGGATGCCTTAGCTCTCAGAAAAATTCTTCAAGATGTTCTGAGAATACCTGTCTAGTTTCACGAGAACCACAAGAAAATTACCAAAACTACCAGTAAACATACATCTGGAAAGAAGTAGTCATGATCGGTTATTGAAAAGTAGAGATCATTAGAATAAATATATCTAAAATCCACAAAAGCCGTTAGAAAGAAAACTCAGTCATGCTGTGAAGTACTAGTAGCCGAACATAATTACAAACAACCTTCGTCAAAACAAATTTACCAACAGATCTTCTAATGGTAATCATGAACCTCAAATGTCAATTAGATACAGCACGTCATAAAAGATCATCTAATCAAAAATAACAAGCATACGAACAGAGAAACTATGCAAACAATCCTGTATATCGGCACTCTTTTTTACAAGGATGAATTCTGGAAAAGAAAAACATGAACTGAAGAACTGAAGATATTGACAATTCCGGCGGACCCGCAGATTAAGAATTGTGCATTTTACACTAGTAGGACGCAATGCACGCTCCTCGTTTTCCACAGTTCATTTCTCAATCCCTCTCACTGTTTCATGACTAACTGATATCCAGCTAAGCAAACCACTCAATCCTTTTTCATTTTTGGATTCTCGTTTCCTAAAGTATCAAAGTTACTCTTGTTTCAGTCCATAGCTTGTCATCATTACTGCGCTCCCAGACCATGTTATAAGCAGCTTTTCTTTCATATACTTACGCAACATAAAACATAGGTTTATGTGATAGTTGTTTTTTCTCAAAATTCATTCCAGAACAACGGTCCAATTCTTTACCGCTAATTCAAAATTCGTTCACATTTTTCAATTGAGTGACTAACCTCAGGCAAACAAAAGACGGCGTCGCATCTACGCACACAGTCTCTCCAATCACATGCAGGCAAAGAATATATATATATATATATATATATATATATATATATATATATATAGAGAGAGAGAGAGAGAGAGAGAGAGAGAGAGAGAGACTCACAGCTGGTGGCTGGGGAAGTGGGGGAGTGAGAGTGGAGGACAGAGAAGCAAGTGAATTGGAGAGGAGCGAAAACCGGGGGAAGTAAATTACTAAATTGTGAGCAATTCATTACGTTGAAATTGAATAGCCGAATTAGAAACAAGGGTTTTACGTTTTAGGCAGAGCCTGCTCTTCTAAACTTTGGATAGGATTGATTGTCAATGGACCGAAATTGAGGGAAAACTCTTATATGGCCCGGGTGTTCGGCCCACATATATATTCAATAATTCAAATTCAATCATGTATTATATATATTTTTTTAAAAATAATATATAACTAGCAACCATTGCATGCGGTTCTCGCATGCATAATGTGGTTTGAGTATTATGACTATATTTAATTAACTTTAATTGGTATAAATTTGAAACCATATATTTATACATCTATAATAATTTTGGTAATAAATTGTTATGTGATTGAAATCATGTTAATTTGTGATTTTCATATAAACTGGATGTCATTTATCTTTTGAGTATTATATGTTCATCATCCGCACATTCTCTACTTTTTTACCAATCAATTGATATCACTTTTTTTAAATTAGTTAAATAATATAAAATAATGTAGCTTGTGTATCTTAAATACAAAGACCAATGCATCAGAGAAGTGATAAAAATGACACACAACATTTTAGTATAACGAATGAACAAATGACTGGGCACCCAAGTATAACTTCATTAATGAGTAGAATATATTCATAAGATAGAGTTTCATGTAAGATATTTTATATTCATAAATTTCATACCTTCTAGTTATAGTTAGTTCTCAACTTTGTGAAGATTTATGGGAAAACCACGTTCTTTGTATAAATTCCTTCAATCCCATCTATTTTTTCCTTTTTCACCAACGTCTTTGTAGTTCTCTCAGAAACACCCCGTGAAAAAGCAACATATAATTGGCCATGACTAAACACATGATCAGGCAAGTAAATTCCAACATTTGGTATTGTCTGTCCTTGCAATTTATTGATGGTCAATGCAAAACTCAACCTAATTGGAAATTGCCTTCTTGTCATCTTAAATGGTATTTTTGCATCTTCTACTATCTTTAAAAAAATACGTGGCAAAAAAACTCTTGTTCCCTTAAATTGACTAGTCAAAACTTCTGCATGAATTACATTTGTACCAAATATACGAAAAATCAGCCCGATACCATTGCATAGCCCAATTTCTGGATCAATGTTTCTTAAAAGCATAATAGGTGCTCTTTTCTTTAAAGTCAACTTATGTGGTGGAAGATTTCCCGGAGAAAGTGAGTTTAAGAACTCAGGCAAGTACATATTGTTCGTATCCTCGGGCACTGAGTCAAATGAGTAATATATAACTTCATCCTCGCTTGGGAAAGCTTGAATTACATTTTCATTAAGCTTGTTGACCTCGTCCTTTAATGGAGTAATTAATGCTCTATTCACCATATACTCGGGATCATAAGTATGTGCACTAAGATACGAGAATATTGATTCAATCAAATGATCAACTGAACATTCGCCTTCCCACGGTATAGCCATAAGTCTGGAATCCTAGTCATATCATCTTACACAACAGGTTCTTTTCCACTGCCAACGCACAACAAAAAATCAGAGAAATCTCGATTGTTCTGGGCCCGAACATTTTCAGCCAAATGAAGGACCTTAACATTTGACCATAACAATGATTCCATAATAATTGCTTTCATCGCTTGTGACCTTGTGCCTCCAACAACAATAGGAACAACTTAACGAAAATTACCTCCTAGTACAACAACCTTACTACCAAATAGTAAGTCGACTCCGAGCGTTTCTCTAAGAGTTCGTTCCACAGTTTTAATTGTCTTTTTGTCTGCCATGGTTGCCTCATCCCAAATGATTGCTGATGCTCAATAAAGAAGTTGACACATTTTTGATTACTTGCTAAAATTGCACAAAGAGGTAGAATCCAACTTAATTGGTATTTTGAGTTTAGAATGTGTTGTTATACCACCTGGAAGTTGATTTGCTGCAATTCCCGATGTCATAGTAGCGAGCATTATAAACCCATCCTTTTAAATTTTCGCAAGTAATGCTTGATACAGGTATATTTTGCCAGTACCACCAGGCCCATCAACAAAAATGTTGCACTGTGTTTTCTTATAATTGCATACTTGATGGTTTTAAATGCCTGCAATTGACCTAAATTAAGCCTGTCAACAACAGTCAAATCATTTTCTGGGATTGGTATCGCTAATTCATCTTCTAATAAGTCGGTGATGCTACTTAGATCCTGATAATCCCGACTGATCTGGGGCAAGTCAAAGTCTTTTAAGTTCCTATTATGCTACAAAAGTATATTATTTATATCATGTAAATGTCGATTCCTAATAAGCACATTATTTGTGGAACTTGAAGAAGGATAGTCCTCGATCATGTATGTATAATTTTCCTCCCACAACCTTCTTACTCCAGTTGGTTGAAAATAAAGCAAGATTATGGCAAATAATTGCCTTATTGCTAAAGGCATTCTTATGGCTCTTGCCTCAATTAAGCATTGTCGAATGCTATCATCTTCTTCAAGAGGACCACGTTTTTCAGTAGCTTGTCTAAAAGTCAAATAATGGAATTTATCCACTGTCAACAAATCATCAAAAGATTTTAGCCCTTTAACATGATTCAACAAAATGCACAAATAAAACCTTTCCTCTTTATTAGGTGATACGGTATATAATCGGCCTATAGCTTTTTGATGTGTTCTTCTTTTTTGCCAAACCTTTTGTGTCTCCTTCCATCAGTAGTATCTTGGAAATTCACTGTACAAATATTTGTTTGGTTCTCTACCTTCATTGTATGCTCTAAAAAATTCAGTTAACATTGATCAGGAGTTTTCTTTCATCCGAAAGCACATCAGAAATCCTTTGAAAACTATAAAACTGAACCTATTGCATGTTAGGAAGATGGACTTGTAATTTTACAATAGATGGATAAATTTTGCTCATTGGAACTTATATATCTTCCACAATGCCTCTGGAACACAAATCTACCTCTCATCAATGTACTAACTAACCTCATCATAGTTTGGCCCTAAACATACCTCAAAAACTACACAATTGGGTCCTTTATATGCATACTTATATAAGCACTTTATACTTTTTATACTGCTACAGATTTCAACATTAATATGACAATCATACCTCAACAACAACCAAGCATTATAAGGAACCATCTATCCATTGTCAACAACTACATCGCCATCATGATCTAAGGCAATATACCTGTCGTTATTCCGTTGTCGGTATATTGGATAAGAATCATTTCTTTGTATAGTGCATGTTGCAAATGGCTTTGGATAGCTTTTCTTGCAAGTTCCATTTTTTATGCAATAAGCATTAACATTCATTTATCCACATGGTCCATGTATCATGTGCCTTAAAACTGCTCCATACAATTAAGGCTTATTATCTTTGTCAGGAATTTCTGCTCTAACTATCTTATCATAATCATCTGGCGTATTGAGCTTGCCATTTTCATTTAGAATGACCAACATATGAGCATGAGGAAGGCCCTTTCTTTGGAACTCAATTACATGAACATGTGCCGCTACTTTTCCAATAACACCTCTAATATAGATGTATTTTTTGAGCTATTCAAATTTTGCATGAAAAACTCCAGTTAACAAATCCAGCCTATCCTGAGGCGTTTGTCCAGGTTTAAGCTCACTTTGTATTTCATCCCATGATGGATTGCATGTCATTGTGATAAACAGATCTAGCTTACCATGCTTTTAGACTATCGATAATGCATCTTGATATCGCTGATACATATCGCGAGGGTTTCCAATAAAAGATGATGGAAATATGGTACGACGTCTTACATTTCCTAAGTAAGGTATGAGAAAAATAACAATGTCATATAATGAAATAACTATAAAAGCTTTACCATTGTACCGAAGAGAGAGAGAGAGAGAGAGAGAGAGAGAGAGAGAATAAGAAGAAGAAGAAGAAAATATGGAAATGACGAAGAATTTTAAGTTACCAACATCATTTTCTCCAGCATTTAAGCAATCTTGAAGACCTTGATACAACTCAGCTCTAATCTTCTTGTGATGTGTTCTGATATATCTGAGCTTCTATGTTTCAATCGTCACATAATTGTCGACAACATATTGTTGCAACAAATGCCCTCAATATAAAAGGATTGAAGGATTATGCATTCTTATATGATGAAATCCACAACAACACTATAATCATTTGAATAGAATAGATAATTACAAATGAAATAGAATTTTAAATGTTACCTATAACATATATGCATAATAATCACAAGAAGTGATTTTAGTACCATCAATTGTACGACAATCACTATCCCATCCATATGTGTCGTGAGGAAGTAGAAGGGGATACAACAAAGCATCATAGTAGCCTGAAAATTCCTTAACATTCATTAATTAACCGCTTGTTGTTTGAACAATAATGTCTCAAGTAGCATCTGGTATGTCTCCACCACCAACTATAACAGCTGCAACTTGTGAAGTTGTTGGTAAGGTATATTGATTTTCAGTGGCAGGACGTTCCTTAATTAGTAGCTTACAATCATGAATGTCAGGAAGTTGAGCAAGTTGTCAGAGTGTTTGCACAAAAGGATTATGTGCGTCAAGTATACGCTTAATCTTCTCAATCAACTCCCTTTTCAATCTCTCATTCTCCCATAAATGATTTTCAATCTCATGCTCCGTATCATAAATAGATATTTGAATATACCTTGGTCTCCTTCCTAGAGAGGGTAATAATGTCCCAATCTTATGATAAATTGCTCCGTAGGCCCTAAAAGTGTATACCCCTTGTTTGTCTGTAGCTAAGTTTTCATCTAATTTAAGACCCACTGAAGTAAATGAAAAGACATAATTAAAAGATCGAATATTTTGTCTAAATATCGTCCCTTTTGCAGACTGATCAGTAAAAAGATAATAAAGCTCAGAAGGCACATGAATTTCTAGAAAAGATATTTTCCCTCCATTACAATATATGTTTCTTGTTTCACGATGGAATAGTTTGGCTCGACAGTATCAATAAATTGTTGGAGTTGGGAGTTGGGATCGATGATTTTGTTGTCCTTCATGAAACTTTCTGTCACAATTATAGGAATGATTTATACGACCGGGCACGTCTCTGGTTTCATGCCTAATATCAATATCTTCACTACTATAGGAGGTATCTGCTTCCGCATCATGATTCATTTTAACCTTTGATTGAGAATGTAGACATTAGAAACTTATGAATTATAACATTTTATAAGATGATAATGCTACGTTAACACACTTTACTCTCTTAAACTATGTGTCATGTCTCATTCATTCACTAAACTATCAACTGTAACACTTATCCCACTTAGCTAAACATGTAGCCAAAAATGTGCATTAGTCTCTCTTTGTGTGTGTATAATATATATATATATATACACATTCAAGCAATTCATAAAATATTAAGGATAATTTATACTCTTTTATTAGTTTTTAACTTATTCTTAACTAAAAATCATTTATATTATCAGGTAGAAAATAATGAATAATTGTGGTTCAAACCATGCTTAAAATAAAACTTTGAATAATAAATTAGTATTACAAAATAAAAAAAAAACTTCTGTATTATTTGCATTAAAGGTTTAGAATACCAAATATATGTTGAAAAGTATATATAAATAAATATAGTTTGAGGGTATTTTTGGATAAACTAGCGATCATCGCACGCGGTCCCCATATGCACAAACTTCACTAAATATTATATACACTGATGTATTCAATATAAATAATCAAGTACTATTAGAAGTGGATTTCAAATTATCATAAACTATATTGCATTATAGCTTTATTGCTTCATGAAAAATTTTTCTAAACATAGGAAACACCAAGTCCCCTCACCTAGTTTGCCCAAGCCCACGGCCATGGAAGGAACATATTTAGGACAAAAATCACTACTGATTCAGAAATCCTTTACATAAACTTCTTATTTGCAAATGGATTGTGCATCATATGACGCATTCAGTGCTTTCACAACTAATAACTATTTACTCTCAAGTCTTTATCTCATAATCCCAAAGACTTGCTTTATGAAACAACAAACATTGAATCTTTGAGAGAAGAGAAGTCCGAAGATCTACAACTTTAGAAAACATTCTTAAACTATACAATTAAATCAAAGTGAGCAGGTAATTCTCTATTTGATCATCATGGTTGCTCATCTTTACCTTGTATGCTTTGATTACACTTATAGATCATTGTAAAAGAAACAAATGTCAATGTGAATTACTTTATAGTATATGTATATATGTTGGCATCAGGACCAGATGTATGTGATTTTTTTTTCTCTCATTCCAGCTAGTGAGTATGTATACTCTACTACCAACTTTTGGAGTGTGAGCTTATGAATGAAGAAAATATTTTTCCTGCCTTGGCTATTCTCTTCGTGGAATATGTGAACAATTACAAAGCAAATAGATGATATGAAAAATAAAAGTACCTCATATTTCACTTGATAGGTATTTGCATTTCCATGATTTCTACGTTTTCTCATCCAAGTTGATAGGCAACATTGGTAAGAACATGATCTTGTTAGTTTGCAAAAGAAAATTGTCGTCAAGTTAGAATAGAACTTGCGCAACTTATCTCCATATGCAGCTATGAAGTAGTGCTAGAATATTTGGTCCTTTTGTATGTGGCTTAAACCAATATTAATAAATGCTTTAAAAGGTTACTAAATCTAAGCTATAATTATGAAACAACTTAAATAAAAAAGATCAAGCAATCATTAATAACCCATAAAAATTATCCATAATATAATGTTATTTGAGAACATAGAGAATGCAAAATACTCATATGAACAATCATGTTCAGCACCCTTGCTTCCCCAACTAAATATGATATTCTCCTGCAAAAATAGTATTTTAAAAAGGGTATATATACACTGAAAAAGAAAATGACAGAGAGGAAAAATTATTGAATGTTATATGGGTCACCAACAGTAGAGGGCTTCGTCCCCAAACAATTCAACGTAACCAAAAATTGGTTCTTGATACTTGAAAATATTGACATGTGAAGAAGTCATGATATTTTGTTTCTTTATTGAACCGAAGAATTTGATTGGATTTTGCTCAAAGTAGAGGTGTGGAATAAATTAGAGGAAAAAGTTATGAGGGCTTTTTGAAGGTTTAAGATACAGAACATGGGGTTTTGATTGAGAGAATGCGGGGGAAGTTAGTTTTGATTGGGAGGATGTGGAGGGAAGTTAATGTTGGCATGCGACTGAAGTTAATTGCAGTGGCCAATTCATGTGATATCAGATGACAAGGTTAATTCAGAGTATTATATTACAATTTTAACATCACCTCATGAACAATATGAAAAATATAGAAGGATAAATTTTGGAATTAAAAAAAAAAATTTGATATCCAAATTGTTAATAATTTATTGGGAATTTTCAATTTTACCCTCTACATTATAGTCGTATTCTCCTTTTATTGAAAATTAGAGGGTGAAAATTGTAAAGTAATAAAAAGTAACTGCCATTTTAAACACAAATTCTGCTTTTTATTTTTATTTTTATAATAGTATAGATATATAATTCAAGAGTATAAATTTTGCATTCATTAGTTTACGGGAGCGATTGATTCACTGCTAATAGTTAAGGGTGATAAAAGTGTATTTAATTCTATAAATTATAAATACCTTTTTCTGTCTGGAAGTGAAGCACACGAAGTTGATGCTTCAGATTGATTAGGAAGAACCATATTAGAAACAAATGTGTTATAATCTATGGAAGTCAAGCGACTTCTTCCAATAACTCCATGACAAAGTGATGATGCTGAAAATGAAGAATGATATAAGACTTTGCCAAGAGTTTATGTTAGGGGAATTACACATGTTAAGGTTATATATTATTGCTTTGACAAAATAATGTTAAATAATCCACATAATATTTCTGAATAATTAGATGGTGTATTAGACTTTTTATCATATGGAATTTATTGATAAATTTCCATATTTTGAGATTGAATATGAGCTCATATGCACCTATAAACTTAAGATAAGATATGATACCGGTAAAAATATAAAATGTGTGTACCTGTATAAGTTGATGGTGAAACATGCGAAGTCAAAGCATGGCAGTGACCAACTTGCATTATATTAACGTCAATTGGAACAGGTGTAGACCGGGCAAGAAGGCTTATTGTACATGAATTATGTATAGTATCTCCTTTTGCATAATGTTGAGTTAAAATGTCAATAATAAAAATTGGCTACTTGATAGATTAATTTTTAACATGTAAATGTGCTTGAGAAGCTTAATGTCAAAAAGTTGCACGGATTGCAACATTATCCTATGAATTGTGAAACAATACAAAGTTTACTAATATAATCAATTAACAAATTATGTGTAATTTAAGTTAGAAATACCTCCTCTATGTGAAATGGGAGTGCTTGAAGTTATCCCGTCGACTTGATTAGCCGAAGCCATATTGGAAACAAATGTGTAGTCATTGGTTGGAGGCAAATGACTTCTTTCAGTAACTCCACGACAAAGTGATGATGCTGTAGTGAAAGAATGCCAAAAATTAGTTTTTGGATAAATTCACACATTAAGTTTTAAAAGAGTAGCATTAAATAATCAATGTAGTACTTTCAAATAAGGAGACGGTATGTTAGGTACTTCACAACATAAAATTTACATATGAATTTCCATCTTTTATTTTGAAATTGAGCTTGTTTGCACCTATAATTTTAATACAGGATTAGAAGATTGGGAAGACGTGAAAACATGGTTATAAGCTTATGCGCTTTGTTTGGACTCTTATTTTTTGAATTCAATTGAAATGGTAAGAGCAAATCTATCATCATCATGATCCATGTAGTTTGATTGTTAACCATTTGAAATATCATATCATTAAAAATCATTAAAGATTTCCATTGATTGCAAATACAAACAAAACGTTGACATGCAGATATTTTTTCACAGAGAGAGTAGTAACCTTGTACATCATACATTTTATATGCAATAAAATTATCAAAACAATTTCAAATATGTATGACATAATTTATTGATGTTACAAATTACTCATCCATAAATTTGGAACTGTAGCTTTCTCATCCATGCAACGTAGCTTCAGAATTTTGTTGGTCCTATCAACATCCTTATGTACAAACTCCATCACTTCTTTCAACACTGCTTTACTTTTATCATTACCTGATAAGGACACCACTAACTGAGCTAAGCTTGTTAAAGCTCTTGCTCTAACCCCCACTATTAAATCAGAGCAGTGCTGAATCAATGCTTCTAATAACCTCAAACCCCTTGCATTCCCATCCTTGTCAACCTCATCAAATTAAAAAGGACCCTTCAATGACACCATTAGAACAGGACTAAGATCTACTGACAAAAGCCTTAGCTGCCCCTTCCCTAGGGACGTCGTATATATCATAGAATTCCCGGTGAGATTGATGGTGATATTTCTCTCCTGTAAAGTAGAAGTGAAATTAAATTGACAAAGGTGGTTTTGCTTTTTCATAAGAAGAGAAATATTAACATGGGGTTTTTTCAAAACATGGGTTAACAGGTATAGAACGTGGAATTTAATTAAGAGCAATCAAATATTACATTTTTAATCTCACATAATAGATTGTGCAGAATATGGAGAAGGATAAATTGTGGAATTAAAAAATTGGTTTCCGAATTCCCAATAACATGGTAGGAAATTTCAATTTTGCTCTCTACATTACATTCGTATTCTCCTTCTATTGAAAATTAGAGAGTGAAAATTGTAACATAATAAAGGGTATCTACTATTTTAGACACAAAATCAGCTTTCGTTTTATAATAATATAGATAATATAGATATGTGTTTGAATCTGAATTGCCAAGGTGTATACATTTAGTCCATAACTTTTTTTTTTCCAAATTTGAGTACCAACTTGATTCGACACCTATCAAATTTTAGCACGGATCATATTGGATTTTAAATATCCTTAATTTGATATGAGTTGACAACCTTATTCAACTTTATTTTTGTAATTAAAATACTTTTTATATAAATTAAATAAATATTTTGTTATTTATATGTTTTTTTCCCCTGATTTTAATATTAACCAACCAATATACCAGAAAAAAGATCTAAGATTAATCAATTTAACACATATAATTTAGTTATAAATAAATTCGGCTATATTGGCACTAATTATGAAGAAGTTTTTAAGTCCTTTTTTTTTTTTTTTTATCAAATTAAGTAATTATTTTGTGTATAACATAAGATTCCCTTGCACGAGCCACTGCCATTGGGGGTTAGCATAAATTTTTAAAATTTGTCCGAACAACCCACACCACACTGAATCGCACCGTTTTTATCAAATTTTTTGAAAAAATCATGGTTCAACAATTAAGTTCAAAATTGCACCGTAGAATTAGTTCAGTTCTGATTTTTTCTACAAAACGCATTGAATCGAACCATTTACATATATTAAACATATATATGTAAAATTATCTATTTTTTAAATTTAAACTCTTCAATGTATAAGATAAATTCACTAATCATATTTTAAATTATTTCAAATTTCATTAGTTATTGCTTTAATTATTCAACATTTCAAATACATATAACCATTCATTATTAAATTAGGCATGAGCTAAAACTTTAGTATATCATATTAACCAAAATCTTAAGAAGTTGAGTAGTAAAATCAATATCATTGGTTGATCTTGATTTAAATATATAAAGTCGCATTATATATTTTAGATTTATGAACTCTATACATGTAGTCTTTATACTCCTATTTATAGAATCTTTATTTTAATGCATTGAATTTTTAATATTAATTTAAATATCTTATTGATGTTAGAAGATAACATATTTCTGACCTTTGTTTATTTTTTTTTTCTTGTTTAAATCAGCCAAATCGGACCGTACTGAACTGAATCGAACTACTTTAAACCGCACTCTCGGTTTTAATTTAAAAATCGCAATTTAAAATATATTTTTGAAAAAATTGCATATAGCAATTCGGTTTTAAATATGTTCAAAAAATCGAAACCGAATCATGACCACCCCTAATTGCTGTACAATAACTTCCTCTCTTTCTTATTTTTCTTAATTTTTTCTCAATAATTGTCTATACTATTATTTATACTATCATATAAAGTAAGAGCACCACTTAACAATTACTTTTGTCTATACTATATTAGGGTTTGTCTATTGTTAGGTAGGATAGAAAAAGTTTAATGTTAGGTACCCTTATTTTATTAGAGTACCTGTTACCTGTTTTACAGGTTACGTTTACCTGTAACTTAGTATGCAGGTTTGCCATGACCTGTTACTTGTTGTTTACCTATAAATTTAAATAGTATTTATATGTGTGAGGTCCATTATATTAAATCTATTTTATACATTTATCATTTAGCCTTTTTTATTAATTTTTATTAGATATTTTTTAGCATTTGATCTATCACCAAACATAATAACATGTAGAGCATTTTATCATACAAATTTTAATAAAAAAAATTATAATTTATATTAATTTCAACAAATTTCTTATGGCAATGTGTTATTAATTTTTTTGAAATATATTTTTTTATTGAATATAACAACAAAAATTTGATTGCTTCTTAAAATATTAAATTGGCGCTTAAAATGTATTTTAAATTCAAAATTAAATTGATGCTTAAAATGATATATCCATCTCTTAATTATAAATTTAACAATATTTATCTATCTTCTTAGTTTATTTTATTTTTGATCAATGTTCCAGATCACTATTCATCATTAGTTAATTTATGTCAATTCGCTAAAATTATAATTAAAATTCTATAACTCCCATAAATCAATAATTTTTATAATAATTACTTAATTTATTTAACTGAGTAAATAAATATTTTATAATGATAACTATGAATTTGTTTTTGATACAGATGATAACTATGAATTTATACTAATAAAAAAAATCTTTCAATTTTTAATTTAGAAAATAAAATTATTAATATAAGGTATTACTATTATTTAATTTGATACTCTACTTACTTATAAATTTCATTATAATATAATTGATATATGTACATATTTACCACTCATTTTTCATTATATAATTAACCTTTATATGTGTTAGACAAGATGGGGGGGGGGGACGAGAGAGAGAGAGAGAGAGAGAGAGAGAGAGAGAGAGAGAGAGAGAGAGAGAAGAGAATTAATTAGTGTTGATTAACTTTCCTACTTATTAGGATTCTCTTCTCATTAATCCCTTAAATTGAGGAGATTTGAAAAGATATTTACCATATTTTTAATAATTCAAAATAAATAATTGTGACTTATGTAGCTGGTTATAGGTCAAAATAAAATATATAAATATGTTAAAAATAAATTTAAGTACACGTGGCAATTAATTAAGGCCATACCTAATATTAGGTAGTACAAAGCTACCTTTTATTAGAAGTCCCCTACTATACTATTATATAAAGTGAGAGTAGCACTTAATAACTACTTTTGATATCTCAATATTTTTGGTATGTCATTTTTCCTTTTTAACTTTCTCTCTCATCCCCTCTTATCTTTCACATTTTTTTAATTCTCTCTTCGCCCTTTATCATTTTCGTCCAACTCTTTAATATATTTTATTACCTTCTTTATTTATTTTTCATAATTCTATATTATTTTATTCTTTATCATTAATTTAATTAATAAATATTAAATTAATTAAAATTTGTAATTATATAAAAATAATAAATACATTCACACTAATCAAACTTAAGGCTGTAATTAAATTATATATTTTTTTATGCCGCACACGCATGCTAGTCCTTATAATAATCTCATGGAAATTTTATACGAGGTTTGAATATTCAAAAAGTTGGTTGACTTTGGATTTGGATTATTTTCAGATTTGGGCCAAATTCGACCCATTAACAACCGTAAGTAGACTTTTTTTTTTCTTTGACAAAATTAAAAACAACACAAAAACTTGCTCGGCTCCGCGCCACGGTGCTTGGTTTCGTTCTCTCTGACTCTCTCTCGTATCGTCAGAATAAAGTCATATCAGTGTTTGATTTCGCGGGAAAATCTCCCAAAAAACCCTAATTGTACAGTCGGCTATGGCCAAGAAGGACATCACCAGGAAAGAGTTGTTGGAGCGGTGGAATGTGATTGAACAAGAAGACGATGATGATGGTGGTGGGGTTTCTTCTTCTCATCCCGTCAAGCGTCGCCGCCTTCGTCAGCTCAAAGAACAATGGTTCGTTTTTTTTACAGTTCTTATTTGCTTGCCACTCATTGGAATCCCCGTTGAGTTAAAAAATTTGGGGGAGTGAATGTGCATGCACAATAATTGAAAAAGATTAATCATTTCAGTGTGAGTTCCTAGTTAAACTTTGCTGTATTAGCCATTGGGATTGAATTGCAAATGCTTGGGCGCCACCAACTGTCATTGATCGGCTTTCTTGTATTCTCTGCTTGAAGTTTGTTCTAAAGGCGTCTTAATAATACCCCAAATCCAGGTTCTCAGATGTATTCAACTTCTTGATACATTTGCCAAAAGACAATCACGTTTGGTGTGGTTATTGGGATCTGATGGGGCCTCTTCTCGAGACTTTCTACAATTATTTCAAGGATGAATCCCACGATTCTCCTCTCAAGCGTCTGTGGAGTAGAATTTCTCAAGAGATGAGAAGCTGCACTCTGTGCATTCATCAGCATCATCAAGCACAAGAGATGTATGATACAGAATACGAGCGGAGCTGTGTCGGTCCTCTGCTTGATGTGCTTCATATGCTTGATGAAGAACGAATAACCCAACACCTTAAGGATCTTAATGCTAGAATAGTACGAGGGGAGTATGATACAACACACAATTATGGAGAAGTTGTTAGTGTTATGTTTGAGGTATTTACCCACTCTCTCTTGGTTTTGCATTCTACTTTTATTGCCCTTATTAGTTTTCAAAATATACAGAATTCAGTGGATTTTAGACTTAACTAACTTATGGACGATTCTCTGTGATGGTTCATACAATCTCTGTTAGATATTGACAATCTCAATGAAATCTGTTCTGTTAGTTTTTTTGTTTTGTATAGAATTAGTGTGCTACAGAAGAGAGATGATCACTTAAAAAGGAATACTACATGGTGAGTGTGGAAATCTGTTATTATCATGGAAAAGGTATTAGAGTCAAACACAAACTAAGTTCTCCCAAGAGTGCTTGTGAAGGGAAACTTTGGAAAATAACAGAAGTATTGAGGAAGAAGATGATCAACAGCAAAGACAAGAAGCAACATTGATTTACCTTATTATGATTATTTGTATTTTTTGAAATGAAAGTTTAGGAACATTAATAGCTATTATTGATGGGTTGAAATCTTAATTTCTACATAAACCGTTAGTTTGTTCTTAAGATTTTTTAAATAGATGGTCAAGCTCTTGTTCTACACAGTTGGGTGTCATTAAATTTTGGCACCTCCTTATCAAAATTCTGACTGTGCATTCAATTAGCTCTATCAACTAACCCAGCTGAACCTATTCTAAGTATGTAACTAAATTATGCTGCTGGCTTTCATATAAAGTTTATTTATTTATTTTTTTAAATTTGGATGGGATTCTTTACTCTAATTTACATCTCTTTCTTTTAGGGATTCCTTTATGTTGATGAAACTTGGGTACGCGAGAGAGAAAGTTTGATGTTCTTGGATTAATTTTGTTATAGTGAAATTACATGTTATGAATTGTTCGTCCAAATTTTAACATTTCAAAGACATTTTATTTCTAGATTTAAGTCCACGAGCATGGAAAAGACTGGACCGATGCCTTGTGCTCAGTCATTGTTTATAAGATTTCATATTATTCCTTAATCAACAATATTTTTATTGTCATCTCATTTTACATGTCCTCATTATCAATTTTCGGTTTTAACAACAGGTTTTGATGTTTCCCATCTTGTTGGATGATGAATCCTTAGCCATGGAGTTTCAGATTTTTATTGAAGCAATTGATAATTCTCATGAATTGACATTAGATGGGCGTCAACAGTATCCTGTACGGCTTTCAATTTTCATTGTCCTTTAGATTTTACTCTTTAAGGTACACTTTTTGTTTTTTTATGTTGATCCTACTGAATGTCCCATCTTCCTTTCATTATTGTTTGTTAGGGAGTTTATGCACTACTTTTTTTGAAAAGCAGAAGAGTCCGATCTATAGGTCTTCGCTTAGCTGGACATATGGGAAAATTGAGGTACCCTTTTTCTTATGTTGGCAGTTTGCTATAGTTTGATTTAGTTGCATGTTTTGGATGGTATTCTGCAAAGCATATTTTATTATGTCTCCATTCACCATTGGTTGTGTTATGGTGCTTATGAGCTTGGGAATGGAGTTGCTTCTTCAGGCCAGTTATTATGCAAAGTTCTTATAGCAAATTATCTCCATTCTGAACTTCCTTTCTGATCTTACTTGAAAAGTAAAGAAACTGCTGGTTTCAGTTAAGTATGATGACAGGATTAAAATATATGGCTTACGCCTTACTGCAAAAGAAATATTTTCTTAGAATTAGCGATTTTGGTGGGATCAAACATAGTGATGTCACTCAATTGCTTGACAATTTTGTTTTTACTTTTGTTGCTGCTGTTTGTACAGATTTTTTTTCCTCTAAAAGACTTTGTTTGGGAAAATGTGTTAATATATATGTGTAGAGATGGACTGTACTTAAAAACGTCTCATGGTTGTTCCTATTCGGTCATTGGGATAGCATTATCAAACGGCTTATGATCTTTAACTTTATGCTAGACAAGCATTTGATTCTTTCCGTGTGAATCCTTGGTAGTTTGTTAGCAGTTAGGCAAATGTTTTGAGTATTCGATCCAATGAAAAGTTAAAGATTATCACCTAATCTGTGTTTGCACTGGCGGAGTTACGTGTATGTGAGGGGGTGCAAATGAGCCCCCTCACTTTGTCAAAGTCCCATTATACATATAGAAATTTGTATCTATATGGAAGAAAATATAACAATAATGGGATTGATCAACACCACTAACAAAATTATAAATTTAAATAGAAGGGGATCATAAGGTAAAAAAAAAATTGCAGACAAACTGGAAAAAAAAAAAAACAAAAACCCTCTCGTCATGATAAGAACTTAAACAAAACTATATATGAGCATATATTTGTTTCCACTAATAATGTAATATTTTAAAAGTTCAATTTCTCTTCTTATCTATAAATATGTCGTATGAACAATGAGTGAAATTAATTAATTTATTAAGTTTGTCTGACCTACAAAATTTGCTGGGCCTCCAAGAAAAAAAATAATATACAGTTGTTTTAATTTTAGTTGATTTTTAATAGGTTAATTTATTGAATTGTGAACAACTCTGATATACTAAAAGAATACAAATTTTGACAGATTTTTCCATCAAAAATAATATAATCAAAAGCACTATTGACGTTTTTTCAAAGGATTTATCGTCGGAAATTTCCGAAGATTGGACTTATTGAAAGGAAAACGATGGTTGACGATTGATTGGATTATGAACATTGATCCGACTGAATAAAAATTCTGGCTATGCTTCTATATGTTTGGGAATAGTTGATGTTGCCATAGTTCTGACTGTTCCTCATTTTATAGTGCTCAAATTCCTGCTTTTCTCTCTGTGGGAATTTCAGCCTGATTAGGAATTATATTAAAAGAAATGGGAGTGCTCTGTTTCTCATTCAACCTCCTTGTATGTAATTCATGTTACTCTGCTTATTATGAAGTTTAGGTATTAGTCGTTGTACAACTTTTTTGATGTTTTACTTAGAGCCTTTACATGTATAAGCTCTTACTTTTTGGATAACCGAGGTTCCCTCATAAAATTGATACTTTTTCTTTGAGTATAATTTTTCTTTGGGTTTGCAATATGTTTGTTTGAGCTATTATATTAGTGAAGGCTTGTGGACAGTTTTCCGCTCATATTTGTAAGCAATTTTGTTTTGACTTTGATTGCATGAAAATTTGGGAAACTTTTTGATCTACTTCTTGGTTAACTTCAGATGTTTTGGTTGGCAACCATTTCTCTAGAGAATCGCATGAATGGAAATCATGTACTGCTACAGAGCAGCCATCACATTTCTTTCTTGCTGGCACAGAAATAAACAATTCTCCCTTATAACGAGCACATTTCCTTGAGACATGGTGTTGGTGTTGCATTATGTGGTTATTGTGGTGTGGTATAATTTATATGGTACAGTTCTGTTTTACCTAATTGGAAGAAAAGCCATTAAAAACTTTTCCGAATTGGTGGGGGAGGAGCCATCATCGGAAAAAAATAGTTTGAGGGAGAGGAATCATAGTCTGAGGTTGTAAGGAGTTCCTGGGCACTGGCATTTTTTAACTGTCATGAATTTGCCCTCTATTACAAAAATAAAATATTTGCTTCCCTGCATTATGTTGGTTCATATGTCCCCTTTTGATTTTCTGATTGCTGCTCTTTTTTGCCCTTCATTTCATCATGTCTTTAAATTCTCCTTTGTTTTCAGAAGGTATATGCAATATTTTAGAAAATGTTGCACTTTCATGTGTAACTACCTATTTGTGATGCTTTTGCCAAATCGATACGGCTTACAACTTCAGATTTTTAAAGCATTATATTCTTCAAAAGTCCTTAAATGGTCTTACTTCTTCTTCTGTATCATGCAGAACCTCAACAGACTTGGACCAATTGCAGCCTCTACTCAAGAAATGCATTGGCATATTGGAAACAGAAGGCATGCAGTCAGCTACTGAGACATCAAGGCCTAGGATGCAACTGGATCAAATAACTGTATGGATTGGAATGAAATCATTGTAGGAAAGCAGCTGGTTTCATTTCTGAATATGTGTAATGATATACTTATCTTGTCGTTAATACTTTTTCCTTTTTGCTTTTTGAAGGGCTGGGTTTTTAGAGCCTCCAGCATTTGAAGAAGGGATATTAGATCGCTATCCCATTTTCCTTAGCATGGTGCTGAACCATATTAGCGATGATTCACTTGAGTTTTCTCATGCGGTTAACTGCCTGAGACTACTATTTGAGAAACTTGGTATATGATTCTTTTCTTGTTTCGGGAATTCTATATGAGTAAACTTTTGGCATCACATATTTTTTGGTTTTTGTTGCACAGGATGTAAACTATGGTTGAGAGCTACATTGTCTCCTGGCGTTATGAGAAATACGCTTTTGGGTCAGTGTTTCCATACTCGAAATGAGAAGAGTCATAAAGAAATTTTTGATCTTTTCCAGCCTTTTCTGCAGGCATGTATATGGTTCGACATTTTGTTAGTGTCTTCCATCACCCCCCCAACCCACCAAAAAAAAAACATTGTTCTTTAATTTCCTGGAGATACAAATGGTTTGTTATGTTTCATTGCCTATAATTTATCTTATCTTCCAGTCTCTCGAAGCTCTGCAAGATGGAGAACATGAAAAACAAAGAAGGCATTTCTTATATTTTTTGTTGCATCAAGTGCCTGTGAGCAGCAACTTTAGCATACTGATGAGGAAAAAGGCTTGTCAGGTTACTCTTCCATCTTCTGTAACATCTGCAAGAGCATTTATTTTCTGGCTGCCTGCGATGCTCACCTCTCTGGTTTTTCCTTTCACTTTTTTGTGCAGATTGCTCTTCTCATTGTTCTCCGAGGTTATCGGATGGATCCGCCTTGCCCACCTTCTGAATGTGCGCATATGTGGTAGGCATCTGCTGGAAACATGTCTGAGCGTTATTTTAGATTTTTCAGCAAGTAATGTAACTTTTATGATTGAATAGCTGAAAATATATTTATGCTAATTATTTATTTGGATATTGATTTTATTTTCTATTTCTCCTTTCCGTCAATTCTACAGGGGTCCTTCTCTTGTGTCTTCCCTGAAGGATCCGTCAATGCACAGTTCTCTTCGGCAGCCTGCAATTGATCTTATTCAAACTCTTATAGTGTCTGATGCTTCTGCATTGATCTCTGTAATTATGAATGGTCACTTGCATCCAAGTGATAAACCAATCAAGCCAACTAATAATGATGATGCAGAAGATGAAGAAATTTTTTTGTCCAATCTCCATATTAAAGAGAAGGATGCTAGTTGTTGGGACGAGTTCACTCTGCAGCATAAAATAACCTCGCAAGTGGATGGGAACTGGATGTGTGTACCCATGTTATGGTTTGATGTTTTTGTTGAAATTGACCCATTGGTCCTTCCATTATCCTTTTCCAAGGCTGTCTTTTGGGCATTGTCTCAGTTTTCGCTGATAGAGCCTGAGAATAGCACAGAAATGTCTCTTTCTGTAAGGAATTGGTTGGCAACACGTGCTTCAGAAATTTCTTATCTTTTCGGGTGGAAGGTTCCCTCTGGTTCTGATGATGGTGGGGATGGAACAGAGTCAAGAAACTCTATTAGAACATCAACAATGTGCCTGCCTTTAGTCAGGACATTCAAGAGGTTAGTGCCTTCTATTTGGGCATACATCATTTTTTTGCATTCCAGATGACATAGCTTAGTTACAGAAAATCTGGACAAAATAGTGCAGGTTGACAGCTCATTACCTTGTTAGAATGGATCAAGGAGAGCTTAGGAAGCAGTGGACCTGGGAACCAATGATGAGCGATAGTTTGATTCTCTTGCTTGTGGATCCTAATGATGTAACTGCTATTTGTTATCAGTGTTTTGCTTTGAGTTCTTGATGAAGATGATTGTCTGATTTATTTATTCTTGAGTGGTTTGGTCTAAACTTGGCACTGAATCTGATTGTTGTAGAATACCAGACAAGTGGGCAGGCTTATTCTTGAACAAGTTTCAAAAGTGCGTGGCCTTACTTGTGGCCTGCAATTTCTTTGCTCCTCACCATCTCCATTGTTAGCCGTCCTTTTGGGGTTCAGGCATGCTCTGAAATTGGTAATATATTGTAGTAAACTGCTACTGCTATTTCTTTTTGGAGTTGAGAATAAAATGTTACAGTGCACTCGAGTAACAACTTACCATCAAACAGAGGTCATGTGACTTCAGTACTTCACGTATGTTCATCACTCACAGTCTATCGTTTGTTTGTTTTTTTTTTTTTTTTTTTTTTTTGGGAGCACTTCTTTAGTATACCAGAGAAATCTGATTCACTAAAAATTGTTTTTGCTTGCACAAAGAATGATGAAGCCAGTTCCTCATCTCCTTCAAATGTATCTTCTCTAACTGGTGGTATTTGAGTTAATTGCGTCCAATCGCCGCTTGGTTGCCATTCGTCCACTTCTAGTGACAACGCAGTTAGAAGCTAGACAATTTCTGCTTTACTGATGTAGTTTTTTCAAACGTGTTTCAGGTTCAGTTGGATTCTGTTCTATTGAACTTTCAGACTTTACATCATCTCTTCTTCATCCTGAGTAAATTACTTAAAGAGGGGAATTCATCAGCTCAACCCATATCCCAATCTCCATCAGATGTTACTGAAATTTCGAGATTATCTTTGCAAGGTGGGTTTCTAAAGCAACCGGTATTTGATTCTCCACATAGTGATGGTGATGGACATTCTTCAACTGTTAGCTCCACATTATGGAAGAAGTTTAGCTGCTTGCTATCGCAAGTTGCGTGGCCTTCAATCCTTAAATGCTTGGATGGAGGCAAGATGTTCACAGATTACACAGTATCTCAGGTCTCATTACAGTACTACTATCAGATGTTTATATTAATTCTTTGTATGTTGATATTTTACTTTAATCATCATGTTGGATCTATTTAGTTTCTGTGTGCATCTCTAATCTGAGTAATGTGTGCTTGTGGGAATCTGTGATCTGCCAACGGCTAGCTTTCACTGGAGTTTATTCTGTTGACTTGTTTCAGTGGATTCTTGATCAATTGAATATACTTCACTTATTTCTGTCGTATCTTTAGTCAGAGTTTTTTTTTACACAATTCTGTTTCTTGTTTCAGATGACATGTATCCGTCTACTTGAAGTTATGCCTGTTGTTTTTGAAAGGCTTCCCCGAAAATCTGGCATAATGTTGGAAATTTTTGATAGCGTTAAGTGGCTTCATGATTTGGCTGATTGGGGAAAGTCATCACTTGCTGTTGTGGTTAGATATTGGAAACAAACGCTTTCTTGTTTGCTTGGTCAAATTAAAGCTTCCTGCAGTAAAAGATCTGCTTCAGCAATTAGTGAAATTGAGAAACTTATTTCATATGGTGAGCTTTCTGAGTTGCCCTTGATATTCTTTTTCCTTTATTTTTTCTTTCTATTCTCCTCAGTTCAATCAAAAATCACTCCCACTAATGTTTGATCCTCATTTGGGGTGCAGAAAAAATTTCAATTGATGAAGTCAGCAAACAAGTAGCACGCCTATCTGTTTCATTAACTGATGAAGGTTCTCCATTGGGTAAAACTGGTATGCATTCAAAATGTTCGCCTTTTGCAGAGTCCTTGAATAGGAGAAACTTTTCGGCAGAACCTGAAGTTTTGCTAGTTGATGAAGCAGAAGAGAATATTGAAGATTCTGAACAACTGATCGACTTGGATGGAGGCCAAGTCATCTTTCTTTCTGATGATGAGAAAGAACCAGAGGTTTCTGCCCCTGTGGGGCCCTCTAATAGGTTGTCAAGTGAAAGTACATATGGTGATACTCATGTTGGTACAAGTGCTGCTGGAGTAGAGTTAAAAGCTGACATGAAGGAAAAAGATTTTGGCAGCCGTGCTGGTCTGATGTTCTCCCCTGAGGCTTGTCCTCAATTAGGTTCTTATTCTGCTGACCTTGTAACTGAGAAAATGAGCTTAGATAATGATGGGGGCATAGAAACTTCTCAATCCCCTGTTCAAGCAGAGCTACAAACATCTCAATTGCCTGTTGAAACAGAGCTACGAACATGTCAATCACCTGTTCAAGCAGAGCCATCAGAAAGTAATACAAAGGGAATTGAAGATAAAGATGTTGGGACTGATTGTCTCCTTTCCAAGGACAATTTAGGTTTGATGAAAGTATCTGATAGAACTGTCAACTCAAAACAATTTGATTCCTTTGAATCTCAGCTGCATTCCAGTAACAAGGCCTTCTCTGATATGAGTATGACTTCAGCGAGTAGTGTTCGCCAGAGTGTCAGTAAGCCTGAAAAAACTAGCGATCTTGTCAAAGAGATTGTAAATGATACAGATGATGACCCGTGGGACTTTTCAATTTTCAAACCACTGAGACGGCTGCAGTCACTAGTTACAAAGCCAAGTACTTCTGGCCCTAAACGGCAAGTCATCCAGATTCCCTTACCTGTGGGGAACAGACCTATCTCTATGAGGCTGGGTGGTGGAGTGAAAAGATTTCAGCCTCCCAGGCTGGATGACTGGTATAGACCCATCCTAGAGTTAGATTTTTTTTTGGCTGTTGGATTATCTTCTGGAACTGACAGAGAGTATCAAAATGTTGGCAAATTAAAGGAAGTACCTGTTTGTTTTCAATCACCTGATGAGTATGTTGAAATTTTCCGGCCATTGGTACTGGAAGAATTCAAAGCGCAATTGCAGAGTTCCTATCAGGAGATAGCTTCGGCTGATGAAATGTGTTGCGGAAGCTTATCTGTGCTGTCAGTTGAAAGAATTGATGATTTCCATGTTGTTCGCTTTGTCCATGATGAAAATGACTCCATTGGTCCTAAAAGCCTGTTGGAAAATGATCTCATTTTGCTTACCAGACAACCTCTGAGGAATACTGTCAGTGATGTTCATGCTGTTGGAAAGGTATCCCACATCAGAATATTGTTACAAGTAAATAACCTTGGTCTTGAGTAGACTTGTATGACTTTAGTGGCTACAGAATTAGTAGACTTGTATGACCTTATATTGCATTTTACTAACTTCAAGAGTGGATACTATATTTTCAAGATTAATTTCGGAGGGTAAATTTAGTAACCAAAGTTACTAAGACCAATTCAACTAAGAAAACACGTACGCGGCATTGGCTGTGTGAATGTCTTCATTTGCTGTCAAGGACCAACTCTAGAAGTTATTGAAATTCTTCTTTCTATGAAAATTAATTATTGTCATCTTTGTTGTGAAATCAATTTATCCTACAAGTTATAGAAGTTTCTTCGTTGGCAAAATATTGTTTGCATGGATATGTCATTTCACTCTTATTTCTAAGAGGTTGTTGAATCTCCCTCTCTCTCTCTCTCTCTCTCTGTAAGTTGTGCCATACTTCTTTGTTATACGGATGATCTAATTGGCATTTTACCAGCATCCATCCTTCTATTGTATTATCAGTTGGGTGATCATTTAGGTAGCAATTTGTTATTAGTAGCCTTGTTAATTTTTTTCCTTGGTAATTTTTTTTCTTGATGCTTATGGTCAGCGGACAGAGTAACTATGAACTTGACCAATTTGTCCAAAATGTATTCTCGTCTGCATTTTGCTGAAGCTTTGTCTCTGTTCATAGGTTGAGAGGCGTGAGAAGAACAATAAAAGAAGGTTAAATATCGTAGCCATCAGACTATATCTTCAAGGAAGTTCTCGTCTTAATCGAGCTAGAAAGCATATTACTGAACGGAGTAAGTGGTATGTTAATCGTATTATGAGCATCACCCCTCAACTTCGAGAATTCCAGGCATTATCATCGGTCAAGGAAATCCCTTTGCTTCCAATAATCTTGAACCCTGTCGATCATCCTTGTGGTCAATATGTATCGAGAACTGAAAATCTCTGTAAACTATCTCAACCTTTGCAGCAGATTTTTAAGTCATCATATAATGACAGTCAACTGCAGGCTATTAGTCTTGCTCTTGGGCCTTTTGACTTGAAGGAGTTTGACTTGACCCTTATACAGGGTCCTCCAGGTGTGTTTTTCATTTGGTCTACTTTCTCTTCCCGATTTCTTTGTGCTTGCTGGTCTCTTTTATAATTATCAGTTACTCCTTGCCTTTACATTCTGTGAGCACCTTTTTGCGGTAGGGACTGGAAAGACCCGAACAATTGTGGCGATTGTTAGTGGTTTGCTTGCTACCTCTGAAATGAAAGCTTCAAAAAGATCAAGAACTATTGGATCAATTTTCAGCAACAGCTCTAACACTAAACAAAGGATCAGTAAGTCTGCTGCGATCGCAAGAGCTTGGCAGGATGCTGCGTTGGCTAAACAATTAAATAATGATGCTGAAAATAATAGCAGATCTGCAGGGAGCTACAGTAGAGGCCGGATTCTCATTTGTGCTCAATCAAATGCTGCCGTTGATGAGCTAGTTGCTAGAATATCTAGTGAAGGTCTTTATGGCTGTAATGGACAGAGGTACAAGCCATATCTTGTGAGGGTTGGTAATGCAAAGACTGTCCATCCAAATTCTCTACCCTTCTTTATTGATACGCTTGTTGAAGATCGTTTAGCTGAGGAAAAGAAGAATACGCATGATGAGAAGGAGAGTGGGACTTGTGCAGACTCGTTAAATGTACTACGTGCTAGTCTGGAGAAGTTGGTGGACCGCATAAGATACTATGAAGCCAAGCGGGCTTGCTTGCAGGAAGGAAATTCTGAGTCTAAAAATCTAGTGGAAGGGGATTGCGAAGATTCCAAGGAATTGTCTGATGTTGAACTAAAAGTGAAGTTGCGGCAATTATATGAAAAGAAGAAAGCATTATATACAGATCTTGCCCAAGTTCAGGCGCGAGAGAGGAAAGCAAGTGAAGAGATGAGAGCCTTAAGACATAAGTTTCGAACAACGATCTTGAAGGAGGCTGAAATTGTCGTGACTACATTGAGTGGCTGCGGTGGAGATTTACATGGGGTGTGCTCTGAATCTACATCAGGCCATAAATTCATGACTTCCTCTGAGAGTACTCTATTTGATGCTGTTGTCATTGATGAAGCTGCACAGGTACTCTCTTACCTTATTCTCTTTGTTGATTTGCTTTTTCTACTTTCATGAACCCTCATCATTTTTCCTTTTCTGCATTTTGAAACCGTGTTTCTAATCTTGCTTTTGCACCAAAGGCCCTGGAACCTGCCACTTTGATTCCACTTCAGCTCCTAAAATCAAAGGGAACCAAATGTATCATGGTAAAAGTTGATCAAGCATTTGGTTCATTTTTATTTTCTAGAATGTGTTCATTAACTAGAAAAGTTTTTTTTTTTCAAGGTTGGTGATCCAAAGCAGCTTCCTGCCACTGTTCTGTCTAATGTTGCCAGCAAATATTTGTTTCAATGCAGCATGTTTGAAAGATTGCAGAGGGCAGGTCATCCTGTAATCATGCTCACCCAACAGGTAGTCTGATCATTAAGGGTAGTTTCTCAATGAGAAAAGTTTCTACTTTATTCTCGGCTTTCTATCATCAAACAACCAATAATCTGACTCTAAATAAGTTAATGTGTTGTTTGTTTGATTTGTATCCAACAGGTCAGTATGACTGCTTTTTAAATGGTTTTCACATTGCAGGCGTTCAATATCTTTAATAGTCTCTACCTTTTTTGCCTCTTCAAACTCTCTCTTAATATTAATACACATTCATCATATTAGACTTGTAACTCTGCATGACAAGTAGTGACTCTAAAGTGGGTCTCGCACCTCTTTCCTGAATATTATATGGAGCTTATGAAATGATTTTGAGATTGTTTGTTATATGGTTCTTGCATGTTTCCATGGGTTTGATCTAGAAGAATTAGAGGTTTTATTACTTCTGAGCCCTTGAGTATACCTATTTCTTTTGCTTGGCACATATTGTGTGTGATACATTGATAGAATTGATGAGAAAGAAAGACAAGACATTTTGTTAGTTTTAAGAACTTTTCCTTAAGGTTGAGTTATTAGTTGTGTAGTATATGTAGAAAATCTACTTTAGCTTGAATTGTGTGGAAGAAGAAAGTTTTGTAAAAGAGGTACTTCTGTGTCTCTTTGGTTGGATAGAGTGCCCTTTTAGAGAAACAATTCGTTTCATGGGTTCTGGCAACAGGGACACGAAACTCAATTGAAGAATCAAGACGTTGCATGAATATGGTGCTAGCATTCTTTTGAGTAGGGTAATAAATAAAACCCCAAAATGAGATAACAAAACAACAGTCCAATTACTAAATGAGGCCACTGAATCCCTGAAGAAAAGAGAAATGTAAACCTAAACAAAGGAGAGCCGACCAACCATGCAATTAAAACTAGACACAATAAGGAAACTGAACTAAAGAAAAGAACAAGCGAGGAGCAAGCGATAATCAATCTAACGTCATCAAACCAAATCAATGATCAGTCTCAGACCTGGGATGGCATTGACTGAGAGAAGTCTGCATCTTGCTAATTCGAATATATGCTTATGATGTGATCCAGGGTCAATATAAGTATGATTGTAGTATCTCTGATTTCTTTCTTGCCCAATGCAATAAACAATAGCCCCAAATAATAATCTAACAGTCAGATGTTGGAGGTTGTGACACTAGAAAAATTCTCCATCCGCTGCATTGTTTGGTCTAAAGCTTGCTGCATCCAAATCTAACTCTGAACACTTGAAAGGTTGAATTGAAATTAATAATGTTGTTTTAGAGAAATTATTAAAATATGTTATTAGTTGTCTCTCTTCCTGTCATTTCTTTCTTTTTCTTTTCTTTGTGTGTGTGTTAGTGCTAGATATACTTGTCTCTCAGTATTACAAAATAATTTTGCTTTTTATGAAATCACCAGTATAGAATGCATCCGGAGATATGCCGTTTTCCTTCTTTGCATTTCTATGAGGGTAAGTTGATGAATGGAGATCAGATGTCCAGTAAAGTTGCAGCCTTCCATGAGACTTGGTGCCTTGGGCCATACGTATTTTTTGATATTATTGATGGGCAGGAGCTTCGTGCTAAGAACACATCATCTTTGTCCTTGTACAATGAATCTGAGGCTGACGCTGCAGTTGAAGTGTTAAGATTTTTTAAGAAAAGGTACATAGTCCTCCATCTATGTGATTCATTTATCAATGGCTTACATGATTAAGACGTGGTTATATTTGACAGTTATCCCTCAGAATTTTTTGGTGGAAGAATCGGCATCATAACTCCTTATAAGCGTCAATTGTCACTGTTGCGTTCACGCTTCTCTAGTGCATTTGGATCTTCTATCACTGCTGAAATGGAATTTAATACAGTTGATGGTTTTCAAGGTCGAGAAGTTGATATCCTTCTACTTTCTACTGTTAGAGCAGCAGAGTCCTGCTCTGAAGCACCAAGGGGTCGCTCTAGCAATCTTGGATTTGTAGCTGATGTGAGACGGATGAATGTTGCTTTGACTAGGGCCCGATTCTCTCTATGGATTTTTGGTAATGCAAGAACATTACGGACAAACCAGACCTGGGCAGCTCTTGTACAGGATGCGAAACAGAGGAATTTGATTGTGCCAGGAAGAAAGCCGTATAGTTCAATGTATAAGCTTGGTTTAGAAAGCAGACCAATTTCAGGAAATTCCTTAAGCATACAGTTGAATGAGGATGAAAGGGTGAAAGCTGCAGGTGAATGTGTGAATACCCAGAAGAAGAGTGTGAAGCATAAATCGAAAAGGAAGAGAAAATGCATTGATACTGTATCGGAAAGTGCATGTACAGGTCAAGATGTTTCTCCCTCAATGAAGGAAGATGCTAAAGATGACAAAGATAGAGCCAGAGATGGAACAAAACTTTCAGTGATGGAGGATGCATCTGTTGTAACTCCAAATAGCGGCAACAAAGTACTTAAGGGCGCTAGGTCAAAATTGGAGGAAAATCGAGAGAGATTTGATAAAAGCTCAACCTACATGCCTATCGACAATCAAACTAATATGGTAAAAGCTGGTTCCGGAAAAGGAAACAATAGCGATAATTTAAGGAGACATTCAACTAATACTGGAAAGGTGCAGGATAGAAATGAGAAACAACTGAGTCCTATAGCCAGTGAAGTGGGTTTGAAAACTATTAAGCATGATAAGCGACCAGAAGATAAAGTTGGCACATCGTCTTCTGATAGAAGCTTGAAGAAGAAGGGTGAACAAGTAACTTCTAATCAAGCTGAAGTACTTAAAGATTCAATCATGAAAAGGAAACAGCAGCGTGAAGATGTTGACGCTCTCCTGTCTTCAGCTCTTATATCTTCAAAGAAGAAAGAATCTTCAGTGAAACCATCTATGAAGAGGACTCTTTCAACAAGAAATGCTGGTGATCATTCTATAAGACCCCCAAAACGAAGAAATGGTTAAGCTATCCTTTTCACCAGGCCATGCATGTCAAGTTCTGTTGGTCAGTCACACTTTACACAAGTTAATTTTCACTATAAAAATAGGCATTCATTTTGGTTGGGATATGATTATTTGCTTGTAATTTCTTTTCTCCTTTTGGTGATTAACAAGTAAGCTCAAGTTTTAGCTTGAATTTGAGTTCTCACAACTACCATCTCAGCCTTTCCCTTGGCATGCTTGCCAGCCATCTTTTATTCTACCAAAAACTTGGTTCATTCATGAATTCACATTTGTTAGTAAGTGCAGCTTGGGTTAACTGTTGCATGGCAAGACAATGATGACTTCTATCCTTGCTGGGCTGTCAATACTATTGACTCTTTCTAGAAACTGGCATTTTGTTGCAAAATACCTTCCTTCAAGTACATGATGTCACTGGCAAGCATAATTTTGTTTAAGATTGTGAATCTTTAAGTTAGTTAAGGATACTTCACATTTTTATCTCCTACTAAAAATTTCTGTGCTTAGCTAGGCTTTGAGCTTTACTTGTCATTAATTGTTTTGCACTTCTGCAGTCTGCTTATCCTCATAGTTTATCTTATATGATCAGATTCATAAAAAGGGAGAACTCTTCAATATCTAAGGAGTTTAAACAAGCCTTAGACCTTCAAAGATGCTGTTACGTGATGAAAGTTACTCCCTAATTGCTCATAATATTGGTTTTCTCATTCTTCAGCGCAAAGGTAAATGCTATATCTTTTTCCTGGCACTGTAGTTGCTTTGCCTTCTTTGTCCTTTCGCTGGATAATGAAGTGAATTCAAATTACCAACCACTAATTTTGCACCTTGTACATATAATGTACTTTTTGAGAGTAGCAATCGTCACTGTAATGGAAGTTCCTCTAGAAACTTTTTTGCCTCTAATGTTGATATAATATCACGCATTTTCCTTTTGGTATTTTGTATTGCTAATTTAAAGAATTATTGTCACTTTATCATGCTTAACTCGTTATGTCGGATTATCGGTTCATCTTTTCAGTGCCTGTTGCCCCTTCTTAGTATTGTGTCAATCAATGCTGCAGGTCCTCCCAATAATTCGCAATCAATGTGAATGTACTTATTATAGTCATTACTTATGGAACTTGGATTTCTAGCGATCCCGAATTATTGGGAGGCCCTGCAAGGGGCCCCATGAAAGATCTGATTTGTTCAGTATGATATGCATGCATACACTTCGAGAGCAAATTTAAGCTGTGGTTAATGGAGTAATCATATTAGGGAAGTGGGCTTGAGGATTTGTTGCATTTCATTATGTTGCTGCATTCTTTGCTGTTGTTCTGGATGAATTGCAGAACAAAGGGTTCCATTCAATTAACAATTGCAGAATTGCTCATTTCTCTCTCTCTCTCTCTCTCTCTCTCTCTCTCTCTCTCTCACACACACACACACACACACACACACGCACTCTGAATATATTTGATTGCTACGAGGATGCTGAGGCACACACTCCCCATTTTCTATATTTGGTTCATGAATATGCAACCAGCTTGATTGCTCCCGAAAATATTGGTTTCTTTTCTGAACTTAGTACTCTCTCTCTCTCTCTCTGTGTCTGAAGTATAAGAATTGAGTGATCCACTGATATCACCGGCCCAATTCGACTGAACATACATTAATTTCTGTTCGGTTTCTATTTGCTTCATCAAACTCTCTTGTAGTCTATACATTGAATATGTTATTATTATATCCTGTCATGTATAATCGCTTTGCTCTTTACATGTTCAATTGGATTCAATGGTCAAATAAGCGCAAGAGAATAGAGAATTTCAAGAATTTCTAGGAGCTTGGGCTAATAACTCCTACTCTTCGGATTCCAATAGGTAGTAATAAATAATTATGAATAATAGTGCCTCTGTTTTCTCGTTTTCTGTATTATGATCCACTAATAGCATGTAATAATAAAGCATTTAGCTCATGATTAACTCATAAACCCAAGATTAATGGGGACTCAATCCTTCATTTACTTTTAATTATCCTACTAATTAAAGGTGCGTACCAACATGTCCATTTTGCTTTGACTTTGACCCAAAGATGAAGACTTGGATCCCGTACGCATTTGCTAAGTAGGTTTTCTTAACACGCAATCCAATAATCACATTCTGTGGTGCTCGTTACGAGATGTAAATTACTAATTAACTCCCAATTGTTATGGTTTTTAAGAACGTATTATACTAAAATAATACAAACACATGATGGCCCTTTCCAGTTTCAAGTAATAGTAATGGTAATAAACAATTTGTGGTCTGAGAAAATGATTGCTGTGATCACAAGGGCTACTTGCATTATTTTTGTTGTTTCTGTGTGAAGAAATGGGCGAATCACATGGAATTCTTGTGTGCCATCTTCCACGATCTTCTAAACTAAAATACAAAGTACATGGGAGGGGAAATTAAATAATTGTTGAATCAATTAATGGCGTTAAATGATCATCAAAGTGTGTAGATATCAAGAACAAGATGCAAGGACTGGTGATGGTTATATTTATGTACTACTATAATAATTGTATCTATTCACCACAGGTCAGAGAATCTAGTGCCCCTTTCATATGCTTGTCACTTTATAAAATATATATTTTTTGTTTTGGTGAATAAAAGGCCAAGTCGAGAGATCGGAATTTAGTTTTCCCAACTAAAGGATCTAACCGTTACGTAATATTCCTTTCTTCAAATCTCATTGGGACTTAAGCCCAATTTGGTCACCACAGTTTCACTAATAGATTAGTTAATTAATATTCCTTTCTTCAAATCTCACTGGGACTTAAGCCCAATTTGATCATCACAGTCTCACTAATAGATTAGTTAATTAAATCATTTCCCTCACTGGACCAAACATTATAGGTTGGTCACCGCCATCCCATAATACTCCCAAATAATTGACAATCTTCACGTCCTTAGTAAGATTCGAACCTAGGCATTTAAAATGGGTGTAGTGGAACTTAACCACTAGACCGTCATTTGGGGGTACTTTATAAAATATATATTGATTAGCAATATGTAATATTGAATTTATTTCAAAACATATATATGTCTACTATATGACAAGTGCAATTTACTCATCAGATAATTAGCACTGGTATAGTCAAGCCTGATCTGAACTAACACTTTTCTTAATGTTTCATACATTTTATACTATAGCGATGTGACATTATTCATTGTTATTGTTTTTGTATGTGTTAATCAATGAATTTAGTAAGGAAAATGTAAAGCTAGTGCATAAAATTACGTTTGTCATTTGAAGATCCAAATATAGGGTTAGTGGGAGCATGGTCAATGTAACGTGCTACTAATGGTTAGGGATTTGTCACTCTAAACTAATTAATTAGTAGAACAGAAGGCTTAATTACGGATTTCAAGTACAATAATAATGAAGCAATTGGTACTGGTGCCACTGGCCAGGCTCTGAAGAACTAAAATCTAGAAACTAGCTAGTTAATTAGTCAATTAATGGCACATCTGTACTGCTAATTAAATATTTCTGTAAGGGATAATTACTCCCACTACCCCTGAGGTTTGACCTAATTACAAATAACACCCCCTTGTATCGAAAATTACAAATACCCCCCTGAGTTTTATGGACTTATTTGTAAACTAGACGGAAGTAATACAATGTCTATTTTGCCCTTTGAATATTTAAAATATTTTATATTTAAAAAAATAAAAAAATAGAAATATAATTAAATTGACTAAAATACCCCTCTTTATATTTTTGGAAAAAAAATACCATTTTCTTCCAATTCCCCCCCCAATCCCCCCCCCCCCACCACCAAACCGCCGCCGCCGCCCTTCACTCTACCGCCGCCGCCGCCGCCGCCTCACTCGGACCACCCGCCTCCACCACCACGGCCGACCCCCACCTCAACCTTCCTCTTCCTCTTTCCTTTTTTTTTCCCTCTCTTTCTTTTTCTTTCTTTTTTCTGAGATCTGGATCTCGTCTCTCTCCCCCTCTCCCTCTCTCGATCTCCTCTCCCTCGTCTCTCTCTCTCTCTCTGTCGGTGGCAACGGTGGACGGAGGCGGCGGACAGTGGGCGGGGCGGCTGGAGATGGCGGGCGGTGGGCGGGGCGGCCGGAGATGGCGGGCGGTGGGCAGGGCGGCCGGAGATGGCGCTCCCCCCTCTCCCTCTCTCGATCTCCTCTCCCTCGATCTCCTCTCCCTTCTCTCTCTCTCTCCGTCGGTGGCGACGGCGGACGGAGGCGGCGGACGGTGGGCGGGGCAGCTGGAGATGGCGGGCGGTGGGCGGGGCGGCCGGAGATGGAGGCGGTGGGCGGCGGCCTCTTTCCTCAGGTCTCTCTCTCTCTCTCTCTCTCTCTCTCTCCCCTTTCCCTCTGTATTCTCTCTCTCGTCGGCCTCTTCCTCCGGCGAACAGAGGCGGCGGCGGCCGGCCCCCAGCCGGCCGGCTGTGTATATATATAATTTTTATATTATATATTTTGTATATTATGTTTATATATATTTATATTATGTATATAAATTTTAAAAATGTGTAAATATATTTATATAAATATTTATTATTTGTAAATATGTATATATATACATAGATATTATAAATAAAAATATTCAAATATATTTTTCTCTTTATTCAATATAAAACATAAAATTAGTCATAAGGGTAAAATAGTCTATTCATAATTGGTCAAATATATTTATGCCTTCCAAAGGGTAATTTTGGAAGTTTACTTAAGTTTACAAACGTTGACCGTTAGTCAATCTAACGGAAGGTGGAAATTGAAAGACGGAAACAAAACTCAGGGGGGTATTTGTAATTTCCGATATAAGGGGGTGTTATTTGTAATTAGGCCAAACCTCAGGGGTGGTGGGAGTAATTATCCCTTTCTGTAATTTGAGGCCCAACACAACACACCAATATGTATTATTGATTATTAACGATTTCATTCAAAGTAATAATAAGTGTACGTACTCAAAAACATAAAATATTACTACTGATTAATTGGTGTACTGTTGTGATCATAACTGTAAGGTGAGGATAATTTGATGTTTGACTCACACAGAAGGGAATCTCTCCCAACTTGTTCTCTCTCTCTCTCTCTCTCTCTCTATATATATATATATATATATATATATATGCATCATTTTCTTATATCCCTCTTCATCCATAGCCATATAATCACCTTCTTATCTTTCTTTTCCAATACCTCCCCACAATAACACACACACACACTCACACTCACACTCACACTCACACTCTCATAATACACACACATAGATGGATTCATCAAGAAAGTCCAACAAGATAAGGGACATAGTGAGGCTTCAACAAATCCTCAAGAAGTGGAAAAAGGCCGCCAGTAACAACAAAAGCGGCAGTTGCCCTAATGGCAATGCGTCGAATATTAGTAGTAGCAGCAGCAGCAGCAAGAGCATCAAGTTTCTAAAGAAAACGCTCTCCTTCACAGAGAGCTCATTATCCGGATTAACAAGCGCCGTCCCCAAGGGGTACATTGCGGTGTGTGCGGGCAAAGAACTCAAGAGATTCGTGATCCCAACGGAGTACCTAAGGCACCAAGTTTTCGGGATTTTGCTTAGAGAAGCCGAGGAAGAGTTTGGTTTCCAACAAGAAGGCGTGCTCAAGTTCCCGTGCGAAGTGGATGTGTTCGAGAAGGTTTTGAAGATGATTGAGGACAAGAGATCGTTCTCATCGCCATCGTTGATGCTGCTGATCAACGGTGAAGATGAGTTTGGCCTAATGGGGGAGCATGACTTGATCACCACTTGCAGCTCTAATAGCTACTCACCGGATAGTGAGTTGGCCACCCCTTCTTGCCAACACCCTCAGATGTGCCGATGATGACATCATCCATCCCATCATGTGTATATATGGACTATATATATGTATATATGTATAGTTCATATATTTCCATCATTTTTTCTTCTTGAGACAAACATGAATTGATGATTTGTAATTTTGTTTCAAGTGTAACGTGCTAGTGCAAATGTACTATATATTTTCTTGTCAAGGCCATGTAATATTGGAGTGTGTGAAGAAGAGTCTAGCCGCCTAGCTAGAATAGGATATAGTTTTAATAAAATCCTTATTTTGTTAACTTCTAACGCTTCATAATTTGTTTGCTTATCTTCAATCACAGTTCAAATATGAGTTTTAGCTGGTAACTTCATCAACTTTGATATGCCTTACCATTTTTGTCCAATATTATACCTCGTAAAGCAAATGATGAATTGCAGGCGTCAATGGATGCCTGAGACAGAGCCAAAGGTGGTGGAAGGTGCACTAATCCCCCTTCAAATTTTTGTAAAGTCGGAATTTTTATATATTTTTGTCTCGAAAAATAATAAAGAATCTAATGATATTGTTGAGCTTATCATAAATCGTTCGTAAAATTTCTACCTTTCTAGTTTTGGTCACAAATTCACACAGTAGATCTCACCACAATTATCCATTACTCATTTGCTCTGTAATTGGGACAAAATTACAGCAGATCCGCTCGCCAAATGCCAAAATATTGAATAATATGTATATATACACACGCATATATACACGTGTGTGTGTGTGTGTAATTAATAATACATCTAGAGTCCGAGAACGTATGATGGAGAGTTTAACCAAATCAGAGGGCGTTGTGCCAACTACACCAACTGGAAACAAAAAGAAAATAATTTGATGCCAAAAATTGATGATTGGAATGGTATACGTACGTACGTAGTTTCGGGTTAAAATGTTAATCACATGATGTATCTTACAACCCATCAGATTAAGCATGTGACATGCATGTGCCACAGATCCACCTCTCTCTCTCTCTCTCGCATTCTATCTATCTACATATATGTACATAAATTACCCTATCATTGTCATGATGTGATGATTAATTAGTGCTAATCTACGTGAGATCACGTCCACAATTATGGACATTAAAAATAGAGAGAGTTGACAAATCCTCTAAACATTATTATTGTGCTCTTGTTATCTGTAATTCCGTATTATACATATATATGCATAATATGATAGGCTTAACACAATAACTAATTGTTAGTAGTTGTACATGAATCCCTTATTAAATTACATATTATTTCACTTCAAATTCAAATGCATTCAATAATGATGATCAGGATAACGAGGTAGTTGCTGGTAATGTGTGTGTGTGTGTGTGAGAGAGAGAGAGAGAGAGACGAGGAACAAGAGAATTGAAATTGTAATACGATCCTCACAGCATGTACACTACAACATGTAATGGTGGCTCAGGTGATATACAAAAGTAAACACTTCTACTCCAAATCAATGCCACTGTGAAATACACAAGACGATGACCAGCTCCACAATTATGCACATAGCATACTGCATACCTAACCAACCAATGCCTTGCCCAACATTTAGCTAAGCTAAAGAATGAGTTAGCAGCTCCTAACATAATCTCTTCTGTATGTGATCCTTGGGCTCTTAACAAAATAGGGGTAAATTACAACTAGACCCCCCCTCCCCTGAGGCTCAGCTTATTATGAAAAGCTCCCTCTTTTTTCAAGAACTACCAAGAATTGGCACCACTTTACAGTCAAAATTTGCAGATTCTGGCAATATGAGCAGCAATCATCGTGAATACCTGTCTACCAGTGCCTTTGCTTTATCGGGTGCAAAGAAACGTGCCTGTCCAAATCCATGACCAGTTATACTTGAAGTTATATATATATATATATATATATATATATAGAGAGAGAGAGAGAGAGAGAGAGAGAGAGAGAGAGAGAACGTGAAAGTAAAGAAAATTAGTGCTCTAACCTGTATAAACATTCTCTCTGCATCACCAACATTTCCGTTCTCTTTCAATATAATTCCCTGCAGAAACGAGAATTTTAGCCGGCTCATACATTTCACAGCAACTGGATACTTTGCAGAGACCGTTGGGCATAATTTAAGAGGTTATTTCTATTTGGTTGATGCATGAAAAATGCAAATGATATAGAAAAGCGAAATAGAAAAACAATGAGTGGAGGGGTGGGTCCGGGGGGGGGGGGGGTGTTATAAAAGAACCTTGGCCAAGTAACCCCTGAAGTCATTAGGGTGGCTTGAGATAAGTCGATCATAAATGGCTACTGCATCACTGATGTGGCCCCAATCTGAATACGCTTTTCCAAGGAGCAACTCAACCTGAGCATTGCAAATGTTGACGTGTCAAATCACGCAGGAGATTCAATAAAATTCCACTAAATTAGGATGCAAAGGCCAATAAGATGGTACCAAATAAGTTAATTTTATCTTGTTTTGTTTCCAACAACTGACAAGTAACAAGCCCTCTAGAAGTTAAATACATCTTTGAATTACATATTCTTATCTCAGTGACAGAAGACACATCATCTATAAACAGTTATGCCAACCTGTTAATGGACCAGGTTTTTTAAACCTGGAGACAAGTTATTCGATGCAAAGGGAGAAGAACTCACTTGAACGGGATCTACATCGGACCTCATTTCCTCTGTGCTCCCATCAGATTTTTCTATATTCAAATGCTCATGAGAAGCCAGGAGAAATTGAACCGCCTACGCAGGAAGCATTTATATAGTTATAGCATGTTCGGATGAAATGGGAAACGATTGAAATAAGTTTCATAGAATAAATGGACTACATTGGAGTATATGCAACTCTACTTGAGTTGGATCTGTCAAATTTCAAGTTTGCAACGTTCATCCATGTAGTCTTTAACTGAGCGATAGCCTAATACCAGAACATCTAAGTGACTTGAGAAGATAAGCAATTGCTGCATTACAAAATATAGCATCGTCTCAAACATGTGTATTCATTTTGTATTTTGAACTGACCTCATCAGGCCTTTTGGCAGCCAGCAATGAATTTGTAAGACCTCGAAGAATTTCAAAATCGACACCTTTTGATGCCTGCACAACTTAGAGAGGAAGTATTCAGCCGTGGAGGAAAGTGTTACCTCAACTTCAAGCTTCCCTGTACCTTTGTGTGTGTGTGTGTGTATGTGTGTGTCAAAGTCCAACTTGTTTGTTTCAGTAATACAGTTTTTCTAGGTAAAATAATCATTTAAAAAGCATTCAGCTAAAACGCTAATGTTCCACGAGTCTATGGCATACTAACCCTTTCAGCACTTCTATATGCAACAACACTCCCTTCATAATCTTTGAGCTCATATTTGACTTCACCAAGCAAGCGAAAAACATCAGGATCACTTGGTTTCTTCTGCAGATCGAAGTAGATCAGTTTAGAAACACATCTCCCAAATCGAGACAATTTCTCATGATAGAAATAAACAACGAACCTCAGTCAATTTTTCAAGCAATGTTGCTGCTCTTTTATATTCTTTCATTTCTCCTAAGGTCACCGCAGCTCCCTACAAAAAAACACTTTGGATAAATTTGAATTAATTGGTATATCACACCGTACAGTGCTAGAATTCTTTTTGGTGCCGTTCAACCTCAACAATTTTTTATAAAACAACTCTAATAGCTGGTGTATAAAATGAAAATCATTTTCTTTTGATATCAGATGTTTAATAAACATTATGGATTATACCGAGTAGTTTCCCCATAGAGCTAAGCATTTTAATAGTATATACTATGTTATCTCATTAATACGTCGTGACTCACTTCAATAGCAGTTGAATCTTCAGGTGATATGGCAAGTGTTTCTTCAAACTGCTTCAGTCTCTTCTGCAAACGCATAAGAATATTATGATAAACGGCTCAGGCATTGACAGATAAGTCAAAATGATGTAAAGGATAATTTTAAGGCCTTCAGACTATTGTATGTACAAAAGGAAAGAGCAAGAAGCAATGGGATTGTAAGTGCTATTGGAACTTTGTGTCACGAAACAAAATTAAAGAAAGCCATAAGCAGTAACCAAACATCTGAGTTACAAGCTGATACAAAAAACATCTATCAAGTCGAGGATATTATTATCACCTCAAGGACTGCTCTCTCTTCTGTTGAAATTTTATTAACTGGGGAGGCCTCATCTGTAGGGCTAACACTGTAACTCCAAAGACCATATGACAGGACAAATCAATACTTCAGAACCTCAGGAAATGGAAGGGTGATGATTAAATCAGATACAACTAAAAGGGGTTCAGCGAGCGGAACTTAAAAATAACCAAATTAAGGAGCTTGTGAATCAAAGAACAATGCACTAGCAAGGATCCTGTTGAAGTTGTTTAGTACCTTCCGGAAGGGAGAAAGTCTCCAAGAGCAAATACCAATCCGAACGCAACAACTGCAACTCCGACTCCAATCTACCATATTCCATTCTAAAATTCGAAATCAGCAATCACAGGACAACAAAGAACTGAAAACCAGTGATGCTACCTTAGTCCCCAGTCCAATTGTGGTACTGTTTGTCTCAGTCGGAGCATCATAATCAATTGCCCCATATTCTTTGTCCTCTTCTGCTTTTTTCTGCTCAAGCGCTGACCTTCATAGTTGATGGAAGTTTATGAACAGAAAGTAAAGGCTCAACTACAGAATATACATGTTCTGCATTGCTATTCGAATGAATCAAATGGTCAAAAAAATGTGTAATGGACATCATAGGGTACCGAATTTCAGTGACGGATACTGTACACACACGCACACGCACACACATACTGGAGGGCACCTTACTTTCTAACAGCTTGGAGACGTTGCTCGAACTCAAGATCATCAGGTGAAGCTAAGTTCATTTTCCCACCAGTTGGAGAACTTAAACCAGGCGCTTCTGCGAAAAGATTACAGAAAGAGACATTTCTTTTACAGTGTGAAAAAGAGTCAATCAGAGAGAACGAAGCAAAATGAACAATAGGAGAAATGATAATGGACTTACGGTTAGGTAAGGTAGGAGATTTCTTGGGCGACGATTTCGTTTTCCTGCAACATTTCAACAAGTTAACTTATCATAGGACTATTATCACAGAAAAAAAAAAAAAATACAGACAAGAAATCGATAGAAGGGGTTACTTCTTGTCGGGTTTTCTTGATTTCTCACCAAAGCCGCGGTTAGGGTTTGAAGAATCCGAGCATTGAATCGAAATCCTAAGACCCCACTTGGGATAATTGATGGGATTACAAGAAGGGACCGATGATCTGATATGGGGGAGATGATGATGAAGCAGCGCGGCAGCCATTGTTGCTTCACCTTGTAACTGTGCTGTGGCTGGCTTATCGCTGGGGCCGTCACTAAAGATCGCGTTTTTATTTAGAAGCGAGGCTGTCTTTTTTTTTTTTTGGGGTAAATAAAGAAGCGAGGCTGTCTGTAGAGACATAGAGTCGCGGATATTATTTTTTGCAACCTTATCCGTCTCTAAAAAAATAGGGTTTATCTATCCCCAAATCGAAGAAAAAAATAGGAAAAAAAGACCAAGAATCAATGGAGCAACCACCACCATTGCAGGAGATTAGGCAGAACAATGATCCTAAACAGAACAAGAAAAAGAGTAAAAGGATGCCGAACCCTCAAGAACTGGTGTCCCACTACGAGAAGCAGGGGATGGAAACCCAGGAAGCATCTCTCAAAGTGATTCAGGACTTGCAGGGAGCCCTGTTCAGGATTATAACCGCCAACCGGAAGTCCCCAGAAACCACTACCTCCGCCAAGCTCGACGCCATCCACTCCCGCCTCGTCCAGCTCGAGGTGAAGGTGGATTCTAAGCCCAGTTACCCGCAGGCCCTGGCTCTCGGCGCCGCCTCCGCCGGCATCTGGAGCGCCGCCGTCCAGCTCTGGAATACCGTTCGCCGAGCCACCACTTCTTCCCAATCCTCCTAGTAACTGTACCACCAAATGGGTTTTCTTGTTTTTTGCCCGATTGCGGTTCTTGTGAGGCTACAATTTAGTTCATCATACGTTGAAATTCATATATCTTAACCGTATTGAGTGATTAGTTTAAAGGGCTTGTCTTTTCTGGCTCAATTTTTTGTCATATGATGTGCAATCTCGATTTCTATCAACAGCTCAATCACCATTTCTTTACTAGTCACACACCAATGTTCCAAAGGTTCTGTTTTGTTCACAAAAAGAAAGTTGTTGAAGAGTGCTCTTACTGTTCATGCCATGTTATTCTAGTTGTGATATTAATCATGGTTTACATTTTGATTCTTGTCTGAATATCAATGGTCATTCAGAAGCTCAAGGCGCGTTTAGTTTATCACTTGCTGTATCAAGATCATGGAGTGTTCGTTTATCAATTATCCCATTTCACATACTTGTTTCTTCTGTAAGCACTATTAACAAATTTTCCAATGTCTGAAACGTGAAGAGCCTGAGTGGTTAAAGCTTTTATAGCAGCTGATTTAGCTTAACCCAACTCTCGTCCTAGTTTTATGGAGATCCTCTAGTTTAAAGGTGATTTCCCCTCGATCATATCTTTAACTGCTCAAGTCAGGCCATCAGTAGATTGTCATCTGATACGGGAAGCTTATATTCATCTGTGTTTTGTCTTTGTGATGCATCAAGTGTATGCTTAGCATTGCCTACAGTTATACTTCACAGGATTTGAACCATAATTTGAACAAGTTGTTGCTTTTCTACTCTATTAGTTCGTATTAACTGTGCAGTAGAATGTGCCATTTGCATGCGGAGTATACTGAAAGCCAGAATGGAGGCAATGTACTAGGATATAGAGTTGGTAATACAGCTTATTCAAAAAAGAGCTGCCTTAAACAGCAGAGATTCATTTGCAGATTCTTGCTGTTGCCATGTTAATCTGCTTGACTGCAATCTTTGCGTTACACATGTTAGCGAATGCTCGTATATATTTCCTTCCGTATGTGGATAAAGATCCACAACGCTCTTCATATGTCTTTACCTGTGAGTGAACAATAAAAGAAAGATATCAAGACACTAGTTAGTTGCTAGTCATATTTAGGTTTGTTTAGTATGGTTTTATTCAGATATTTTTAATAAATAATCTTACGATATATTAAACTTACAAATGTCTTAAGGCAGCTCCAATCATCCACAAGGGGTTCTCCTCCTGGTCGAACTGTGCGCAACATTGCAGTGCCATGTTTGGCTCCAAAGATAATTGTACTTATTTGCTTTATTCTATTATCTATGAGCATTCTGCTTCTGATCTCACTGAGTAACAGCTTCCGAGCTTCAAGCCTCCTTGCAGAACCTTTTGGGGTTTTATTGAACTGGTTGAACAAAAACGGGGGATTCAAACATGAAAAAAGACTATGACAATGGTGGTGATTAGTTAATCAACAACAGGAATCGAGCGAACCTTGTTCTGATAATGGAGGAGGTCTGCTTTGCGCTGGCTTACAGCTTTTAGCATGGACGGGTTCATGCTTTGTTTGCTCCAAGTATAATTATCGTTTGGTGTACTGGTACCCAAGTAAGTGTATAAATTATCCCTACTAAGCTCCACACTACCATACTGCATAACATGGGAACTCCCATCTACATTTTCTATTGCTGTCCTCCGTCTATCCTGTGTAAATCACAGTAATTCATATCATAACCTCAATTGACGGAGGGGACTCAAAATAAAGATTCATCCCCATTCATGGATAATTACACGTAGACTCCCTGTGCTTTGCATGACTACGCTTACCAAAGGGAGGCTGCTTGTAATTACACCATACCTCATGGGGGGTCTAGTGTAATTATTCCTATATAACACACGCACACACAGGCTACCACTTGTAATTGTTTTCCCAGAGTTTCAGACCGCAAATCATGCTTTTCACTGCATAGTAAAAGTCGGGTTGAATGTGAGTTCGCTTCGTGAAACCTGTGGAAAAGAGGGAGCTTATATATTTATAGACATACACATATATACCTGTCTTCCATCCAAGAAACACTGTACAAATCCCCTAGACAAACATCATATGTTGAGGAAATATAAGGATAGTCGTCAGGACAATATGTCGTGAAACTGTCCTCGGTTGGATTCGCTGCTGTGACTGCATAAATATTTAGATTCTCTGGAAGAAGACCGTCGAACATGCCCCAGATTCACAGGCTCCAAGGTAGAATCCCTACATCATTATATCATGTTGCTATGCCGCCTATGAGAGGTACACTGAGTTTTTAACACATGTAGGTAGTCGAGAACTCACCATTCTTCCATACGCATTGCTTTTGTGCTTTTTCTTTAGGACATCGATGAGATCATCAGCATAAACGTATTCATCAGAAGGCATCACTGTTGCAACATGGTAACATATTAAGCAAGATTTTTCAAATGGTCCATTTTAGACAGACCCTTTGAGGATTTGATTTTGGAACACAGACCTACAATTCCAGGGCTTCCATGATCACTGTAGTATATGAATATACGGTCTTTGGGACCGCTGTTAAGAACTTTTCCACTCCCTCCGGTGAGAGCACTTTCGTTCCCAAGTATAATGGCGAAAAGGTTTTGGACATTGGCATTTCTTCCAGTATAATCCTGACGAACATCAAAAGTTCACATGTCAAAAACGTGATCGACTGAGGCTAGAAATATCGACATTTAGTTGTGACACGACCTTGGGGACTCCTTCATAGACATTATCCCCATTCGGACTATTAATGATAACACCGGGCCTAGGATTGTGCCAATCGAAAGCTATATCATCATACATAAAAACTATGTTGTTTTCTTCTCTCAACCCGCCTTTCTTTAGTATTTGGAAGGCGTGGCATACGTCGGCCTGAAACATGAAGATTATGGTACAACACTTGAAAAACTGGTTATAACTAGTATAGAAATGATGTATAGATCAGTAAATGATTGCAGCTATACACACACAGAGACGGAGCCAGAAATTTAATCGAGCACCTGATGCCTGTAGTTTTCATAACTGTGCGAGCCGGCAACCAGTAGGGTCCACCTCGTACCCTCATTCAGTAGGAGGTTGGTTGATGGATCATGCTCAAGCTGCTGAGCAATTGCAGAAGAGTAGACAAGTTGGAGCAAGAGAAGTGCTTTGAGACCGTGATGAATCATTTGAGAATGTGTGTAACTTGGTGTTGGTGAGTGATGAAATGGTCAGTTGCGTATATATAAGGTGGATAAATCTGTAATAGGAGACAAATAAGGACAAAGAAACAGATAAGCAAGCCATAATCACAAAGTTTGTCAAATATTATTGCAGAACCAATCTCTAGAGACTTTGCACATTTTCATTTCCAAACGTAGTAATATTTGTTTGTTTTTCTTCTTCTTTTTTCCTCATTCACATTTATCACGCCTTCCATCCTTCTCCGATTGCCGTTCATGTTTTCTTTTTCGTTAAAGATCATGATACATCTTTTCTTTGAAAATTTGGTGTTTATGTTTTCGTTTTGGTTAAAGATCATGATACATATCCTTTTCTTTGAAAATTTCATGCTAGCCAATTGAATATTACCCGACAACAGCACATAGTGATTCAATATAGCTTGTGCAATTGGTCCCCAATCAGTGCCTGTTTAGCGACAGACTTAATTTGAAATATAACTTAAAATAGAATATTTGCGAGACTGCGACCAAACCCGAAGATAGGCCAACTCCGTTTTCGTAAATTTTTAGTCCCGGAATGTAATTAGAGATACGTAAAAACTGGCTTAATCACGCAGATAAAAGTCCAGACAAAATAGGAACATTCATGGGAGCTTGAAGCCTGAGGGGCAGGCCAACAAACCATCTGCTGATCACTACTACACTAATGATGGATCTCAAAAAAGCCTAGCCTAGCCAAGCAAATGCGAACCAATTTACATATATACTTCTTGGAGAGAAAGAGAGAGAGAGAGAGCTGGGATCAGGCCCAAGTGCCTTGGAACAGGGGGCGCGTCGAAGCTGCATTAATTTCCCCAAACGTTTTGATAAGATCAGAGCACTCGGCAGGGGGGCAGTGCTCGTGTTGTTCCTCCAACTCCAGGCCCAGCTCTTGCTCTATCTCGTCCGAGGCCGATATAAGCAGAAACTCACATCCTTCATAGTTGAGGAAATCGGGCGGATCGGCCAGGTGATAGCGCTGATGCCCGAGTAGCCCCTGCAGGTGGGCCGGAAATGCCGCCTTCCTCTTGTTGCTCAGTCCCCTGAATCGTGACGAAGAACCATCCTAATTCTGGTCCAGGTTCTTGATCTGAAGAAGAAACGAGGCCTCGTGTGCTATGTTGAGGTCCCTCTGCGGCTCCTCGAGCTCGAGGCGGGTGCTGGAGCCTGTAAACCAAATGCCTATGCCCCCTTGTCGCCATATCGTATTCTTCTCCTCGGAGAGCAGCCTTGACATGGTCGATGTTGGTGATCACCATCTCAACGAATCCCCAATAGGGGGTACTCTTCTTGGAAGCATCCGGGAGGGTTTTGCGCCCCACGACTATGAAGCGCAAGAGGGGTTGTTTGTCAATATTCACTTTTTGGCTGCCATGCCCACCTTCTTCGCCTTCTTTACCAGTGGCTTCTTCGTACTGTTGAGCGTGCCGGAGTCGGTGGGTGTCTCCCCCGACTCGGGTTGCAGAACCAGGTACAGGCGTTGAACGTCCGAGGCCCCATGGGCTTGTTCTTTGTTAGCTTTTGGCCTGTAGAAGAAGAATATTTCTCCTCTTTACTGAAACAACACATAACACCATCAAACATGATCAAATTATACATGTATATAATTTGCAGGTCAGTTTATCCAGACAATTGAGATAATATAATTGCCTGAATCTCGAGACGGGGCTCCTGTCTGGTCTTGGTTTCCTCGCCTTGCCCCATTGTACAACTACTACTGCAGGGAATGGAACTTACAGTTTGAAATGGCTGGCTACAAGATGGATTATATATATATATATATATATATATATCGTATGCTAAAATAAAAATGAAACTGAAAAAGGCAATAAGGTAGACACGTTGCACGGCCCAAGGTTGTAACTGGAAATATCGATGACACATTATTGCTACGTATTTCTATGCTATTTTTTATTAACAATTAATGTTTTTTTGGTCTAAGTCAAAAGGATTAACCAAAACAACAATAACAAACATTTTACTTTCGCTCGATAAAAACCTAGTGATATATATAAGTTTAAAATTACTGTTTTGAAAGAAGTTAAACCTAATGATGTAACATAATTAATTTAATTCCTAATTTGGACCACTATAAATTAATCCATAGTTGAATTTCAATTAGATTTTTGATTTTTTTTATAAAAAACAATTTTATTGTATAAAATTAATTTTTTTAATTGTCATCAAAAAGTTTTTAGTATAACTAATATAATTATCACAAGATTGACGCCATGGAACGGCAAGGATATTTTGCATGGAGATTGGACTATTAGACTGATGAAATTTACTAATTACGTACCGCGGGTGATGATTTTCATATGTGTACGGTATGTGTCTTTAGACCATGGTGACAAAATATTAACAATTTAACACGCATTATGTCATTTAGACATGCAAATCCCATTTTAAATTCAGTATGTTTTATTCTTGCCCAAATTTGATTTGGTCAAACTCAATCAATTATTTAGTAAATGTTAATACATTTATCATATCTCATATAATGATTAATCAATTTTTAAAAATTATACATTAATAACATGGCAAGTCTGAACACACTGACATAATTTGTCTCGATTTGGTCAAATTCAATATGGACAAGAATTTCCGATGTGTAAGCACACAATGCTTATGTTCGCTCCTAATTAAAATTCATGTATGCATACGATTAATATACTGGCACAAACAAAAAGAAGTAAATCGAAAAATAGAAAACCAAACCGCATCCATGCAAAATTAATTTACTTACTCCAAATGAATAATGAATATATATGAATAAAGGCTTTATTAAATTGGGAACCCGCGGGAAGGGGTAATTCTTACCCGCACCGGGTTCGGCCACACCATGACTAATGAGGTGGTGAGTGTTTTACACTTGCCATGTGATTGATGTACAGTTTAGGGAGAGTGACCAATCACATGACAAGTGTATTAACACTTGCTATATGATTGGTTGGGTGCGGTCAAGCCGGGTCTGGGCAAGAATTTTCGGGCGGGAAGTAAGTATTAGCTTATAGCATTCATTAGTATACATATATTGTGGTTGGTAGGATTATGATCTAGTAATGATCAATTAATTATTAGCTTGAGGTGGATCCCTAGCATTATCATCGGCTGCAGGGGCTTGTTCCCTCTCCGCCGGCGATGACTCTTGAACCTGGTCAATCTGCTGAACGGCCTCGTCTAAATCCCACCTCTTGTCCTGCGCCTCTTGGCAACAATATACTCCGATCCTCAGAAGCTTCTCGGCCTCGGCCCTGTCGGTAATCTCCATTTCCGGGTCGAAAACTTTACGGATTTCCTCCCCGGCAATGGCGTTGATCCATCCAAGCACTTCGGTGCCGGAACCTTGCGCCACGTACTTGCCGGTCAGTGTCTCTAGTATCAGAATCCCCAAGCACCAGACGTCGGTTTTCTTGGAGACTTGGCCGGCGGTGGCGTATTCCGGAGACTTGAAAGCCACGAGGATTTGGTGTGCTTGGCTGGACTTGACCACCGGCATTAGAGCGTAGTCCATGAGCAATGGGTTGAACTCTTTGTCTAGAAGCACGTTCGAGGATTTCAGGTGGCCGTGCGGCACCGTGAGGCTCGGGAGCTCGTTGCGAAGATATATCATCCCCTTGGCCACTCCTTTGATGATCTTTAATCTGGTTGCCCAGCTTAGGCCCGGCTTCTCCGCCGTGTGGTTGCCGTGAAGGTGCGTGGCCAAGCTGCCGTTGTGCACGTAGTCGAAGACCAAGAGCTTCTCCTCTTTGCGATACAGATAGGCCACAAGGGGCAAGAGATTCTGGTGCTTGAGTCTGCCCAACCTTCTCATGTGCTCGTGAAAATCTTCCCTCGCCACACTATTCATTTGTTTGAACCTCTTCACGACGAGTGCCTCCCCATCCACCAACACCGCCTTGTACGATGCCCCGAAGTTGCCGCTTCCCAGCACCTCCGCCGACGCCCTCATCAGGTCCTGCAAGTCAAACTTCTCCCTATCTTCCCTCACAAACGACAGCTTACCTGGCTGTTCGGATTTTCTGGGAGCGGGCGCCGGCGCCGGCGCCGCTGCAGCGGCCAAGCAGCTCGATTTTTCTTGGATGGTGCCGGAGGTGGCGGCAGTAGCAGTGGCAGCGGATGCAATTGTTTCCTCGTCAGCCGGCGAGGCTGCCCTCCCTAGTTGTGGAGCTTGGCTGGCCATGCGGCGCTTGCGTACCAAAAGGAAACCAACCATCAGGAATATGAACAACCCCACCACAACACATGTTACTATTATTGCGATTGTTGCTCCGGAAGATGATGATGATGATGGTGGCGACGACCCGTTATTGGTATTATCGCCAGGAGGCACACCGCCTTTGTCGCCTGCGGGTGTTGTTGGTGGTGGGGATTTAACGTTCTTGCATTCTTTTCCCAGAGGCTCACCGCACAGCTCTTTGTTACCTGCATCATCGATCACCACGCAATGCAAGTTAGTAATTAATTATACACGTGCAATGCCTGACTAATATACCGGTACGTACCTGCGAAGGAGCTTTTGTCCATCTGGAGCAGAGGCTTGGGGATCGGACCCTCTAATTGATTGTTAGAGACATTGAAGACCTTGAGATGATCGGCACTAATGGGCGGTATCTCACCGGTGAATTGATTGTTCTCGAGCCTCAACTCGGAGAGTTTAGGGGACTCGAGGGATTGAGGAATAGGTCCGGTGAATTTGTTGTTGGCCATCTCAACTTTCTTGAGAGAAGTCATGTTCCTGAAAGCGTCCTCTGAAATTTCGCCCGAAAACTGATTATCGGACAAATACAAGGCCTTTAGAGCACCAAGCTTCCTCCAATCGGGCATTTCCCCCTCGAATTGGTTGCCCTTGAAGCTAAGGGCCCTCAAGGATTCCAGAGGGACAAGAGCCTCGACGTCGATTTTGCCCTTGAGTTTCATATTCTCAAGCTGCAAGCCCAAGACGTGGCCGGCGGGGGTGCACAGAACGCCATTCCAGTTGGGGTTGTTTTTGGAGCACGGAGGTTTCGAGGGATTCCAATTGGAGAGAGGAGAGTCCGCATTTTCTAGGGACTTTTTGAATTTCAGGAGCGCTTCGGCCTCGTTGTTGTTGTTATTATTACCGTCTTGTGCGCTGGCGCCAGACAACCACAACGACAACACCACCACCACCACGATGTATACATAACTAGTAACTAAAGAACTATTATTGTTACTAATATTATTAGGCAGTACTAATGATGATGAATATCGGCGGCGCGGGCGCACAGGATGGGGTGCAGCTTGCGCGCCCGTTGGCATTGTTAATCTTTGGGGAGATTAACTAACTGCAACGGTGGAGGTTTTTTATTTTTATTTTTATTTTTTTGTGTATGGCCCTAACTCTAATTTTTATTTCAAATAGGAGGTGGGGGTTGGGGTTGGGGAGATGAGTTAGTGTTTTGTATTCGTCATATTATTGTTGCTGTTGTTTTCCTATAATTTTGTTGTTCCTTATTTTTGTTCATTTTTGTGTCTGCGGAATTGGGGAGTGCTGCAGCGGCATTTGAGAATAATTAGAGATGCACATAATTTCTCTTTCCTCAACCAACCAACACCACCATAATTAGCACCACCACCGGGGCCCCGCTTTCATCGCGCCAAGTATGATAGTTGACTTGTTTTCTTTTTCCTTTTTTATTTTTTAAGAAAAAGATAATACATTGAGCTTTATTAATAAGTAGTATAATAAACTAATAGGGTTATATGATACGTATATATATGTTTTTCATAAAATTGTTTCTTATCTCGTAGAAATCCAATCATGTTCTCAATTTAATAATTTATCAAGGTTTCATGAATTAATTTTATGTGTGTGAATATGTGTGACCATGTGTTTTCTTCTCCCAAATCAAAATTGGAGGGGGGAGGGTTTGATGGGGTTGGACAAGAAAGAATAATAATATTTATCTTACATACTATATATATATATATAAATATATTTATATTATTTTTAATTTTTTATATATTATTTTTTATATAATACTTATAATTTTACATTTCATTAAAAATAAGTACCTTCTATTTTCATATATTATATTTTGCCATTTAAATGTTATAATTTTTAAAGGGGGGCAAATGCAATTATTCGTACTTAGACTAAAATTCCTTTTACAAGTTTAACTTAGACTTTTCTTTTTCATTCTAAAACAACTTGGTTTCAACTCTCCACTTCTAAGTTTAACATAGACTGAACTCTCCAAAAGTCATTAAAAGATAAGAATGCCCTTAGTGACAAGACATATTACATTCAACCCTTATAGCCTCCTCACATAGTTACGCGCCAAATGTTCTTTTTTTCCTGCCATTTTGGCCCTCTTCTCTCAGAAATCTAGTGTCTTTTTTCTCCTCTGTTAAAGTCATTCTTGGCGGAAGAAGAGAGAAAAGGTTGTCTTTTTCCTGGTGGAAGACAAGAGGAAAAAATTGCCTTTGTTACTCCTGGTACGTAGTTCTGAGCGTTTTTATCTTTAATTTTGATCTTATTTTGATTGATTTTTGATCTGTTTACACTACAATAAAAAAACACGATTTACGTAGATTTTTCGGCAATTTTTTGGCGGAGTTTCGTTGAAAACTAGAAATTTCGTGGTAGAAGGGATTCACCGGAGAATCCTTCGTTGTTTTTCAATTTCAGCAGAATTTCAGTGCATTTTTTCTACCGAAATATTTTTGGAGGAATTTCGACAAAATTCATCGAAATTTGAAAAAATAAGAATTTTTATTTTTTTTTATTTTTTTACGGACTATTCCTCCAAAATTCAACCAATTTTTGAAAAATTAAGATTTTTTTAAATTTTCGGTGAAAAATTCAGCTAAAACTTTTAAAAATAGATGTGTTTAACTTTTTTAAAAAAATTTCGCCGAAAGTTAGCAGAAAATTTCGTTTTTTCTTGTAATGCAAGGATTTTGTGAAATTTTTCAATCTTGATCTAATTAATTTTTTGTTCTCGATTTTTTTTGTTGGAGTTTTTCACTTTGCACGTAAGTCATAGATTCGAACCAACTCATGCCTTCATCTTCGGGCTTTAGGCAAGGACCCGGGGGAGTGTGTTTAAATTTTAGGTTTGGTACTAATCCATTGTGTGAAAAATGTAAAAAAAAATTGAGAGTTGTGATATTGCATGTGGACAATACGTTGAAGGAAACGGGAAACCTATGATCAACTTTACTACCACCACCACCCTGATGCTATATGTCATGCATTCGTTGATTTATGTATTCTTTACACCATCACTTGGCACCTAAGTGGGATTTTGGCTACTCTTCCAAATGGTAATGAACATAATGTCACTACAAAAAAAATGATCTTTTGTAACCAAAGATTTCGTTACAAGAAGTCTATTTTTTGTTACAATAACTTTTGGTAACGAATATTTTCGTTGCCAAAGTTCGTCCCATAAAGTCCGTTGCTAAAAGTTCTTGTAACGATTTTTTTTTCGTTACAAAAACATTTGTTTTTGTAACGAATTAAATTTGTCGTCACAAAAAGTTAGTTTTTTGTGACAAAAAAATTTTGTTACAAAAAGTTCCAAAGCCAACGCCCATGACCTGCATCAACCCGAGCGCAACCTGGTTATAATTTTTTCCTTTGTCCTTGGAGAGATTCTAACTCCCAACCTCGGGCATATTTTGCCCAAGTGCCGTGGTGTTTTATATTTCTTATTTGTTTTCTACCTCTTTGATTAATTTAATTTTTTTAATTAATTAGGTAATTATGTATTAATTAAATAAATTTATATAATTTTAAGGGCTTTGTTAGTTAAAACATGTACTACACTTATGTAGTGCTCATACATAGAAATAATTAACAAATAATTTTATTTTTCACACATATTGTGAACTTAACGAATAATATTCATAACTTTTACTATAAAAATGTTTAATATACAATATTCTGTATAATATACTTGATAAAATAATGCTTTCATTTTATAAAAAAATATTTAATTTGTTTCAAAATTTATAATATATAAAATTATTTATTGGTATAATATATCAAAAATTATGATAATTATAAATTGAATATCATATAAATAACAATTTGTAATACTTCATAAAAATATTAATAATGATATAAATAATTATATATTGTTTATATGATGATTATAAATTAAATAATTTAATGACTGTTTTTAAATAATCTTTTTTTATTATATTTATTACATAAAAAACATAATTTATGTGAACATAATATCAAAATAAGTCGTATTTTTTACTCTCGAATATATTTTCACTTATATATTGTGCTCGTACTTTTAATAAATCATAGAATAGCCGTTTGTGAAATATTTAGCCAATTTTGTCGCTGTAACTTTTGAAAAATAATTGTAATATGTACATATGCGTTGAGTGCCAAATATTTTACCTGTCTCATATTTAACTATAACTAAGATTATGTGTGACTATATATATGTATATATTAAATTATGTGAACAAATTTTATTAATCTTACTAATTTTTTTACTTTTAAATTTATTAATTTATTAATTTTTAATTTTTTTAGCCACTATAAAAATACATGGCTAAAAATCAAAAATACAAATGAAATTTTAATACCCATCCAAACACATTTTTTTTTCACTGAAGTGCTATTTTTTTTTCAAAAATAAATGTTTCTTCTCTAAAATAAGCACATCTAAACGGGTTTCAATACCCCATTGATATTAAAGACACAAAGAGTTTATTAAAAAATCTTTTAAATATCAAAGCACATCCAAACACAATTTTTTCTCTAAAGTGCTTTTTTTTTTTCAAAAAAAAAAATACTTCTTCTCCTAAAAAAAGGATATTCAAACGGGTTTCAATAGTTCAATGACATCAAAACATAAAGCGATTGTTAAAAAATTATAATAATCTATAACAAAGTATATATTATAAATGATGTCTAAAGTTTCACAATAAATTTAAAAGTTATCACAAATAAAAATTAACTTTAGTGACAACACTATACTATTCGTAATTAATATTGCCATTTGTTACTAAAAATTAAATTTTTGGTAACAAAACATTGTTTTCTATAACAAATATCCCTAATTGTCACTAAAGTTTGACTTTCGGTAACAAAACATTGCCTTTTGTGATGAATTATCATTATCGTCACTAAAAGTAATCTTTTGGTAACAAAATTATATTTTGTCACAAAAAATCTAATTTTAGTGACAAAATATACATTTGTTACCATTACTTTGTTACTTAAAATGTTTTTTTTGTAGTGTATTTTTGTGCATACTACCATCGATCGATGAGTGAACTCTGATGAGGTTGTTTTTCGCATAGGTGGTGGAGCTTAAATTCCATGTCATAACGATGAACCTACTGTAGGAAACTATATTTATATTTCTTGAGTTTTTCGTGCCATCTTATTCACTCTGTTGGTCATAGTAGTTTTTAAGGGGTGAAAATATTGTGTTTATGAAGCTAATGCTTATTAAAAATAATTTTTTGTTAACGTGGATGAAAATCATTACTTTTGAATTCTAGTACTATATATGGACATTTGTGTTCTGTATATTTAGATCTTGGTACTTCATTTGATTATGTAAATACTGAATATGTGCACCGTATTGCTTGTTCCCTTTAGTGATCACTGCATCTATTAATCATATAATGTCAAATCTATTGTTAATTTCTTTAAGAGGATGAATAAATTAAAAACAAAAATTCCACGAGAATAAACTGTATTTGAATATGAATTTACATTTATATATCATACCTTGATATTTGCAACTATGGTACTTGATTGATTTGGATTCACAACATGGCAAAATATTTGATGATATATATATATATATATATATATATATCTAGTTATATAGCAAGCAGTTGCACCGGCCGTACACAATAATATTGTCAATACATACGAACAGACTAAGAAACTAGAAGCTAGTCTCTAAGTATTACAAAAAAACAACGACAATTAATAATGTAATTCGTAGTCGGAATCATCATCGCGATTGGTTCGACGGGATGAGCTAAGATCGTCGCCTGTTGTGTTTTGAGCTAATCGGGCTAATGTATTCACCACTTGTGACATGGCCGGCCGAAATTCCGGCTCCGCCTGCGAATTAATTATTACCATAAGAAAATCAATTACAATTATTCGCATTAGTACTTTGCAGTAGGCTTAATATATACTTCACATGCATGGCAAATTACTATCATGTAGGTAGGGTTAGACAATTTGGATCTTTTGCTATATACTTGTACTACATCTTCTTCTATATTTATTAATACACGTTATGTGTCTTGATGAACAGTTAAAATAAATAAATATAATTTCTTTAGATTTTTTTTCATGCCATAAGTTTTTCTCTTTTCTCATCTCAATCTTCATCAATATATGTAGTGTATATTGGTCAGTATAGAAGAAAATGTAGTATGGTTATGTAGTAGGTAGGGTTAGACAGTTTGGATCTTTTGCTATATACTCGTATTACATCTTCCCCTATATTCATTAATACACGCTATGTGTATTGGTGGACGATTAAAATAAAAAAACATAATTTCTTTAGATTTTTTTTTCATCTTATAAGTTAGTTTCTCTTTCCTTATCTCACCAATATATGTGGTATGTATTGGTTAGTATAGAAGAAAATATAATATGGTTATGTAATAGAAGATCCAAAATAGGGTGCGGGTACCTGGATACATTGACTAATGACATCGGCGAATCTGGAAAGAGACTTGGGAGGGTACAATCCATGCAAAGCGGGATCGGCCATCGCCTCCAATGCATCAATATCATGAAGCTGCGGCGAAGCCCAACGGGCAAGACAACGTTCAAACTTGGGTTTTCGACTATCCATAGCCATCCGCCCCGTCATTAGCTCCAACATTACCACCCCAAAACTGTATACATCGCTCTTGGAACTGTAATTGATCATTTTACCACCACCACCGTCTTTGCATTCCGGCGCCTTGTATCCACTTCCATTTACCGTCTCGTGGCTCTGGCGCTGATTAATCAATTTATACGTTAAAACATATTCACCAATCATCATCATCATCAATAAACAATACATACACGTACCTCATGTAACATGGCCAAACCGCAATCAGTGAGCCGAGGATTCAGTTCGGTGTCCAGCAAAATATTGGACGATTTTATGTTCTTGTGAACACACGGCGGCGAGCAAACCTCGTGCAGGTATCTAGCAGTCACATACACGATCAGAGATTGATGAGATATGTATCCGCGAATAAATGTGATATATATATATGTTAGTTTGGCATATGTTTCAAAACACTAGCACAACATAAATATAAAAATTTTAACATATAATTATTATGTAAAACACATCCTGTTGCTATTGCAATATGGATCTCATGCAAATAATTAAACACTCTTATAAGGATTCAGACAAAATATGGAGCTTGTAATTATGAAATGTGCTTCTACTGACTCGAGCGCACGGGCAGTCCCCAGAGCGATTCGGACTCGGGTGTTCCAGGTGAGCGGTCTGCTAAAGGCGTCGGAGAGGTGGAGAAATTCATGAAGGGAACCATTCCTAAAGTATTCGCAGACCAACATGTTGTGCCCCTGCTCCGAACAATAACCAACTAGTTCGCAAATGTTTGGGTGCTGAAGCTTTGATATGCCGGAGACAATCTCAGCGAATTCTATCCCCGTCCCTCGAAGAAAAGATGACTCTATCTTCTTCACTACTAGAACCTTGCCATCGGCGTACTTTGCACGATACACGCGGCCAATAGATCCGGCACCCAGAAGCCTGCTCGATGCGAAGTTACCAGTGGCAGTCTGCAATTCAGCCAGAGCATACGGAACAACGTTAACATGAACTGAACTAGTCCTGGTTACATATTCATTGTTGTTGTTGTTGTTGTTTATGAAAGGTGAAGATGGAGGCTTAGTTCTCATGGATGCGGACGACACTGAATTTTTAGCTCTGAATGAGGCGGATGATTTGAATGACTCCAATTCTGCCACCCAAACGAACCATATATTGTGGTTAAAAATGCACAGGTTTATGAAAAGAAATAAATATTTATCATGTTTTGTTACGTACCTCTGAAGTCTAAGCGCGATTCTGCCCTTGGTTCAGGTTTTAAAACCTCACGCGCTGCTTGATCTTGATCCCGGTCTCTGTCTCGGTCTCTAAATGAAAGCGAGGTGAAAGGCTTGTGTTGGCTACTCGTGTCATCATGAAGATAATGTGATGGAGGTGGGGAAGATCTTCTCCTCGTGAAAAGAAAAATACCAAGGGCAAGCACAATCAAAACAGCAAATATTATTCCAGCAATGGCACCTCCACTCAAACCAGATTTATTATTACTATTATTATTTTTCCTCTTAATATTTTTCGTCCCCGGGGGAGGAGGAGGAGCAGGACCTGGTGACCACGAATTTCCTCCGGTCCTAATTCAAGATGATGTCGCCAAATCAAATGCACGCATACAAAATCATTATTAAGTTGATTACTCGAACATTTATACTCACTTTAGATTATTGATCGTCTTCAACTCATTAGGAATCCAGCCAGTAAATTTATTATCTGCGACGTTCCTGTCAGAATTTCGATAAATCCATGCATTAGCTTTTTGATCATCAATTGAAATTATGTACTCAATTGCACACCTAGTGTGTTGACACTTGAAGACAATGTGTATGGAAATAATCACAAACAATGTTTGTTTCACTTGCTCAGACTTACAGATCATCAAGCTGAGGAAGATTGCGGAGGACATTTATTGAACCGGTGAATTGGTTCTTCTGCAAATGTCTGCATGCAGCCAGAAAAAGCCATCAACACATGGAGGGAGAGAGAGAGAGAGAGAGAGAGAGATGCACAAACATTTTACTTACAGAGTTTGGAGACTAGTAAGATTCTTCATACTCTGTGGCAAATTACCAGTCAGTGAATTGGAAGCGAGATCCCTAAATGTTATCCCACAAGGCAGTCAACAAGTTTAGCATCAAATTATTATCAAATCCTGGCTGTTATATAATTAAGCTCCTCTGAATACTTACACAGTGTCGAGTTTGGGAAGCTTTCCAAACATATCGCTTAATTGTCCATTGAGCTTATTATCATTAAGATATCTGCATGAATTCAAAAGATTAGCATAAAACTTGTAATTTAGGAAAAAGATCTCAAGTCTGAGAGAGAAACAAGGACAACATAGCTTACAACTCTCTAAGATTCTTCATCTCCGCGATTGAGTAAGGCACTTGACCGGTAAATCCACTTTTCGATAGATATCTGCAAAAATTAATATTTAGGATCCATAACACACCAAAATTTTTGGAAGCAGTCGTGACGACAAGAATGTCAAAAAATTCTTTTCTACCTACTTACAGGCGGTGAAGATTTGGAGGAAGTTGATAAGGTATACTGCCCGTGAATTTGTTTTTGCTCAGATCACTGTACTACGATGAACGAACTCATTATTTGTGATCAGGATCGATAAACATCATAAGTAGATAGATAAAACAGTGTTTAAAGAGGTCTCAAGGCCTCACAAGATTGTGACCGATGTCAAGTCGTTGAGTTTATAGCCGATTGATCCGGTAAGTCCCATGTCAGAGAGAACACTGCCAGGCATATATGTATAATATGGCAGAGTTAGGTTAATAAATGCTGGAGATAATAAATATTTGATGATTCTACTCTCTTATAGCTTAAACTTTTAGATGAAGTGGTTATTTAATATGGTATCAATGCCTAAGTTAAATAAGAGGTCCTGTGCCGCCACCTATTTATCAAAAAGAATTTCACATGTAATGCTTGATACAAAAATAAGTCCGCCTGCACATTTCTCTCTAACAGCAATAGAGCTGGTAACTATGTTGCCATAATATAATAGGGCGTTACAAATACGTACATTTCAGTGACTTTTGATCCAGAGCATGTGACTCCCATCCAGGAGTCGCCACAGGGATCGCCTCCACTTGATTTCCAGCCATCCAACTTGGAAGGAGAATTCATGCTCGTATACATCACATTCAGAGCGGAAACTGGAAAAAAACACACATAAATTCATCAAATTAAAACAAACTAATACGGAGTACACATTTGACAGTTATGAGATCACATATATACGCACGTACCGTGGGAGGATTCTGTTTTGGAGGAGACGAAGTTGACAGCGAAGCAACCGAAAAGAGCACATGCTCTAACTATATTCCACCATATCATGTAGTTATTAATGATAATAATACCCGACGACGACGCCATTGATTAATAATTTCTTGTAACTAAATCAAGAGGAGGCATGTATATTATTGGATTAATCTAATCAATAACAATATTGATGATATTCCATGACGGCATTTCAGACTACCGTGGGTGGATCAACCGCCGGTCGGCCACCACAGCGCTGTAACAATTTCGGGGGATCATCGATCGGAATATTCCTATTGAATTTCTTGAATGTTATTAATTCATGAGATTAATGATTTCACAAGAAGATGAGAGGTGGAGAATAATTGCTAATTGAGGCTGACATAAGGCTCAAAATTATTTACCTCATTTCTCTCATCCCCGAAACACGCTGCGCCCTTTAATTCATTTCTCTCTTTCTTTCACACACAACAACACCGACAAACACATATATGTGTCTCCATAACATCGAAAATTATCTAAATATCAAAGTTTTTTTAAGATTATTTTGTACATTCTATAGTACCATAACTCCAAACACAAATCATCTACCTCACTTACTTAGCATGAGTTTGATAAATCTTGGTAATTAATTGATTAATGATTGGTTGTTTGTTTTAATTGGTGCATGTACTACACTATTAATTGAAATTCTAGAAAATTATATACCTATTGGTCTCTTCTCCTGTAGTAATTCATTTGGGTTGACTTAAAACTCATTTATCTCTTGCATATATCAACTATCAATTTATGGCCAAGATAATTTTTTCCAGCAATTCATGCAATGTTAGGTGTTTATGACCTTGAATAAATTTTGTTCGTGAGTACCGAGCACATTAATTTATTGTTAGGGATGCGTATAATGGTGTTAACGGTGCTTTAATATTTTCCATTCATCTTCCAAACTGGCTCCATTATAATTTTTATCATAATGACATCTCCTAAGTTTTCAAGAAAATTTTGTATACATTCACAAGAAACCATTATCGATATCAGATTCACCAGACAAATTAAATGTCTGTCATTACTTCATCCATTGCTACACAGTTTCTAAATTACAGATAAAATACTAATGGTCCCATCTTTTAGTATATGATTCACCATGGAGACCATCTACATACATCTTAGTGTAACTAAACTAGAATATGCTAATTCAAAATGATGAATATCAACCGTAAGGAAGCAAATATTTGCCACAAATAATGATACTAATGACTTGCATGCCCGAGCATGTACATTGAACTTCCCATTTGCTTTTGCATTTGCAGCAGTCTTGATATCCATCACGAATTAAGAACCTCTTTTGCTCAGAAGCTCCCCTGCCTTCTTAGATAAAGAACTGCATTTGGTAAGTTTGATGACTATATAGGCCGTGGCGACTTTGGCCCCCAAGCTTGAATGACCTCTGGAGAGGTAGATGGCGCCGCCAAGGAGAATCAAACCATTTGCAATCAATTTAATTGAAGGCCTTTTCGCGAGTTTGCTCATTTTGGATCTGCAAGTCACCGGGTGGTCATCAACACCTGCGCTTGAGTTTTCCGGCTCAACTGCGCTTGTGCTGATCGTGTCGTTTATGTTTTCAGATTCAGGCGGGACCTATGCGAAACGAATACAATTAGTGGCAAGGGAGATCCATCTTTTGAAAGAGGATCAGTCAAATATCATACCTTTTGAGTAGACATGTCGGGACGGGCAGTCAAATTTAGTTGATCTTGATTTTCAGCAGAGTATTTATGAAGCGCATCATGCATCTTGCACACGTAACTCCATATCCCCTTTGTGAAGGCCAGTTTCGCCATTTCTGCATTCAGACCCGCGTCTTCTTGGTGAACCATTTTGATCTCACATGCATTCCTACCGGGGACTGCAAAACAAGAATCCATTATGCGCATTTATCATGTTTGCTTTAATCGATCTGGTTAAGCAGATATCTTATTATAAGACACCTTCATTCCAGATTGCTAGCGCTTAATTTTCAAAATTTGTACCTTTCTACAATTCTATCCTCTTGGCATTCATTGGATGAGCTAATATACATGAATAGAATATAATGGTATCGGTAACTTGCCTTTCCCAATTTTCCAGCCGGATCTGAAAACCGGAACTCTTACATAATTTTTGTCTTTTGGAGCTAGAGGATGTTCACATTCCTTTACAACAGAATAAAACATTAGCTCAGGGACAAATCTCAAGTTAGCAGAGGTAGATTACTATGTAAAATAACTCAAGCATGATGATAACTGAGTAGAGTAAATTCAAGACAAAGTGGCTTCGGTTATAAATGCTGACAAGAAATTGGATTAAAAAGCTAAAAAGCCTAGAAATTGGACATGAAATTGCATCAATCTATTGCAATAGTAATCTTGCACATGGTTCTTGCGAAACAATACCAAGATCAAGAAAATGAGGGTTTTAAATCACTGGAGTCAAGTCCATTGTTGAATCGAGGGGAAATACAGAACGAAAAAGCACCTTAGTAAAGCAGTAGAAGGATCCATCCTTGCCCTGCCAGAGTCTCCATGCCAATACATACTCTCTAGGCGTCAAGAATGGAAACTTTTTAATGATTCGACCAATTTCAACACCACATCCATGATCCAGCTCCAACTGCTGATGGTGAACCACTGTCTTGTCCCACTCCATCCTGTAATGACTGTCCATGTAAAAACTCACAAGCAACTCAACGGAGCAGTCCTCGAACGTGGTCACACTCTGATACTTCAAGGGTCCATCCTGCAAAAAAACCAATATCTATTTATGTAGTTCTGATAAGATCAATTTGAAGAGAGCAAATTAAGAAAAGCAAGCACCTTGGGTTTGCAGCACTTGGCCTCAAGGAAACAGAGTTGGTACTCTTATCAATGACATTTTCCCACATGTCATCAGAAGAATCGCCATTGCCATTGCCATTGCCATCGAGGTCGTCCATGAGATTCTTCAAATCCATATCAGTGATAATTTCTCGATTCCTGAATATTTAATATAAATAGCTATTCATTCTCTCTATTTATTCATTTTTGTCCAGGGCCTTAGGCCTAATGGACATGCACCCTGCCTTAAAGGCGTGGAAAATGTAATGCTAGGATTCGAATTCTGGCAGGTGTGTGTGCATGATCAATGATGTATTATCAAAAACAAAAAAGAATAGAACATCAGAGAGAGAGAGAGAGAGAGAGAGAGAGATACCGGAGAGAGGGGACGGCATCTGCTTCTGGGGAAGCGGTTGAGGAGGGGGATAAAGAGGGCTGGCGAAAGCCCAAGCGAGAGCTGAGGAAACGGGAAATGAATATGAACAGTATGAGGGCGAGGGTCCATGTCCATGTCCACGTCCACGTCCATGTCCATATCCATCCATCTTCATACATTATTTTGTTTTCCCTCCACAATAATTCTTCATCTTCGGACATCATCATCATCATCGATCCCAATCCAACAATCTTAATATAAATGAATGAATTTGTGCTTGTGCGGCTTCAGACAACATACACACAATACAATTCCGTCGGGGTCAGATAATGTTAGAGCGTTTAGTTAGAACCCATGTCTTTCGCTCTTTTTCTAATTTCCAAAAAAATAGTAGATTTAATGAGTTATGTATTAATATAGATTGAAATTTTTATTCGATAGTTTCCATACAAATTTGTAGACTTGTGAATGAGATGTAACATTCTTATTCTGGCTCTTACAGCTTTATTTATGTAGACTACTAAAAATATCAGTTGTTCATCTTTGGGATAATTATGGGTTGTGGTGGTGGTGTGTGCGTGCTCGCAATTGCTATTTTCAGCACAATTGAGCAGATGGCGATTTTGCCACTCGCGCATGTAAATATTTCTTGTAAATCTTATATTTGAGTTACTTTTTGTCCTTAAAATATTTATGTGAAAGTAAAATAATTTGTATGATAAAACTATATGATTCCAAAAATAATTAAATAAGTTAGAGTTGGAAAAATATTACCAGACATTGTAACTGAAAGTCTTGCCATTGTCGTGGTGGAATATTTCCGCAATAATGGAATGCACACATTAATAATCTACGATTATTCCTCCTTTTGCTCTCTTCTTCGATCTAAGCTTAGCCCTATGAATTGCAAGGAAACATCTTCTGACTATGAAGATGCCTCGGTTTAGTCTTTCTTCTATTTTGATTGTTATTTTAGTAAAAAAAATCTTTCAGAATATTTATTATTCTCAATTTTTAGGATACATTTATTAAATTTTCCCAATATGACCTACTTATTATCTTTCGTATATTCCCAACTAACAACTCATTATTTAAATGAAGGATTTTGGTGAGAAAAAATAGAATAAAAATGAAAATAATTAAGAATTAAAATAAAGAGTATTATTCTTTTTTTTTCAAAAAAATCCCTTCTATTTTTTTTTTAAATCAAAATTTAAGAACCAAACGAAGGTTAAAAGTAATTTCCAATGGTGTATATTGTCTCTCATCTATCAAGAGTGTGTAGTTGTGAATATTAGTACAAAACAACAAATGTGCCTTGTGAGTTGTCAAAATCATTACAATGTACATTAACAAGAACACCTATAATCAAACCATGTAAACAAATTGTGCTACAAATATGTATAAGGATCTTATTGATCAACTCATGTTAAAAAATTGTATTACAAAAATGTATAAGGATCTTACTGAAACTTGGACATAACTGTATACGACAAGATACAACAATAAAACCATAAGGATAGCAGAAGCTAGATACACCGTGTTTAAAATAAGATAAGATGCAGCGATAAGCTCATGTTAGGGCAACTACAGGCTTTGAGCTAGACAAACTATTACTCAATTCAAGGCCCCTTGTTTCAACTGGAAGAAGCCAAACGCATAACCCCGACACAAAAATAATACACTCAAATAGAAAGATTGCTGTAGTCTGATGACATCCATGTATCAGGCTGACTGCGACAAGAGGACATAAAATTCCGCCAATTCTACCCACAGAGCTTGCTACTCCAACCCCGGTAGTCCTCACGGAGGTTGGATATAACTGCAGTTAGTGAAAACGAAAACGCACAGATCAGCACTTGCCCGAACCAATTCGCTTCAACTTCCAGATCGAACTTAGAAGAACCCATAGTAATTATGGTAAAGTTAAAAAAAAAAAAAAAAAAAAAAACACACGCTCTGGCTTACCTCGGGAGCATATATATACACAATTGTGAAGGTTCCTGTGATGCAAATGCGAGCCCCAAATAAAAGAGTTGTTGTTAAGCTCTGAGGCTGATGAAATGCCAAAGGGAGCAGAGCAATGAAACAGACGGAGAACATTGCTACCATGGAGTTCTTACGACCGAGTTTGTCAACTGTAGCAGCCGATAGGAGAAGTCCAGGAATCTCTTGAAGCAAATAATACAAATCATACTTAGCCTTCTTCCAGGAAATAATGCATCCAATCATCAAATTCTGAGATCATAATTCATGTCATCTAAGGGTACAAAAGAAGAACGATAAATATACCTGCGAAACTGGTAATGAAAACATCTCCGTAGCTAACATCTTGGTGATTACCATAGTGCAACTTTTTCGGTATGCATCTGTTATGATTGTTGTTCAACTCTGTGGTCAGCAGAACCAGCCCATAATAAGCGAATGCATTCCCTAAAAAAACCATCCATAAAAGTAAAGTTGATCTAACCAATTCTGGTGAAAGAAGCATCATTAGCAATGAGATGCCACCCTTCTGAGAACCTGTAAATTTAGGATTCGCGCTGTCATCTTTCCTAGGTGATAACAATTTTGTGTCTTCTGAAACATTTAACATTTCTTGTAGCTCAATATGGTTGTCAGAAACAAGGATTCCTGGAGGAAGTTTTCCCCCATTTAATCTTGATATTTTCTCCAAAATAGCTAATGCATCACCCTTTCTTCCAATCATGCATAAATATCTGGGTGATTCAGGTGCCATTCTATAGAACAAAAGCAACAGCGAGGACGGAAGAGCAGACACTGCAAGGAGCCATCTCCAACCCAGTCGTGGCATGACCAACTGCAATGGGAAATGATAATAATAACGATTAGAAACCCTATATAGATGTGAAGAGAATTTTAGAGTGGTCTCTCAGTGATGCAGGAAATATGCGTATAGAAATAAATGTCTTCTGGAGTAAATTACTGGTTCACACTTCACATGTATGTGTGCCAAACTAGCTATTTTTTTTGTGATAGAATGATTTATAACACCCTTGTATGTTGGCTGAAGCATTTCACAATAGCATTTTCTAATGCATCAGCAGTAAAAGCTATCTTGAAAGTTTACATACAAGACAAATGAATATCAGCAGATTCAGGCAATTAAACTAAAAATTTAAGGGCAAAAAGACATTTATCCATTGCATACCCAAGCAATAGAAGCTTCTAGAATTGTTCCAAGAGTCCAGAAAGCTGAAAACACTACCATCCAAGTGCCTCTCTTCGGAGCAGGAATAAATTCCAGAAACCAGGAATTAAGCACAGGACCTCCTCCTAAGCCAAGACCAACTAAACTGCGGAGAATGACCAGCAAAGAAAAATTTGGGGAAAATGCACTTAGGAAACCTGCTACTGATGTAATGATTGCCGTGATAAGAAATCCTTTCCTGAATGGAAAATGAATGTACAAAAATTGGAGTAAGATAAGGAAAGCAAATTGAATTCATATATGAGAAAGGAAGAAGCATTACAGCTCTATGTTATTAAACATAAGTGGCTCAGCATTCAAATGCAGGATCTACCAGCTTGCATATGACGGCATACTTTATTGTGACTTTAGCTCGACCTCTTATGTTTTGAAAATTGTTCTGGACAAAAAACTGGTTGGAACAAGTAAAAACCATGATTTCACCGTGGCCAAAATTTTGAGTTCCATCTTTCCCTTTTTCTTGAGGTAAGTAAGATAAGCCTGGTATAAATGGACCCAATACACGATGGTATCAATCTCCCACAGAACTCTTTCAGAAAAAAATATTCTTTCATTCACAAAATTGAAAGCCCCAAAATTTGGTTTTTCAAGTGATGATGTAATATCATCTGCTTTCTTTTGGAACCATCTAATCTCTCTCTTTGCAGACCTCCCAAAACCGAGACAAACAACTGCCTCAAGCTTCCACTGAGTTAGTTCTCCGACCTTATCCACAAGTTTTATCATCTCGATTCACAATTAGCAAGATAAATAACTCTTCAATTTGGTCCTTTTTCGTTACCATCACATTCAATTGATTCTCTCTTACTTATGTCCATCCTAAGGGATTTCCCATTCAGGCATCCCTTCATCAATCAGGATTGAGCCACAATAACTATGAAACCACACTTATCCTTGATGTCAAGCAATAACCCAAGAATGCTATTCAACATATTTGGTGAGTAATAATCACAAAAAAATTATATGATGAATATGCTATCACCAGGGAGTAAGAGGCAGTTTGCCAACTGAGATGGCAACAGTAATAGACACAAATAGCATCTGATTCTGCTTAAACGAAGTGGTGGGTGGACTTCAATACCACCACCTTACTCAATTACATTAATTTTAGATGATCCATATCATGTATCACCAGCTGGGGACGCATATGAGTAGTCTAAACATGTTTTCTTTCAATGTCCCGCTAGTTTATTAAACTTCAAGCCTACCTCAAAGTCTTATTTGCTAGCAAATTGGATGTTACAGGTTCAACAACATATAAGGGGTTTCTCTCAAAATGATTAAACATACTTAAAAATGATTTTGAGAAGTTTACATAGATCGATCTTGATTCAATTGACAACTGAACCAGACATAAGCATTTGCAATTGAACTAATGAGTGTTTTTGTGGAGAACCGTAATTGATGAATATATTTCCAAATCCACCTCACAATATTGGGTGTGAAAAAAGCCAAAATAAGTGATTTTAGTGTAAAAAGAAATCTGATTTCTCGAACCCCTTACCTCCTTCCACATATATCGGAAACAACTCCCCAGGAGTAGGCTCCAACCAACATGCCAACGAAAACAATGCTAGTTATCAAGCTCTCTTGACTAGAAGAAAGACCCCATTCAGATTGAACAGCTGGTCCAACAAAAGAAAGGAGCATCATTTCCATGGCTTCAGAAACCCAACCCATTCCAGCATAGAAAAGCACAAAGATTTGGAATTTTCCAAAACCCAAAGTGATAAGTGCTTCATCAACAGTGTAGGTTTTTGTTTCGTGTTCCATCTATATAGAAAAGAAGCTGAAGCGTGCGTCAGAACCGGGTCGATTGCAGTTTGAATAAAGAATATTCAACCCAACAATCTACACACACACACATACATTGATCAAGTAATATGATCGCAATTGTTCGGCACAATCTTCACTCTGCAAAAGGCATCTTTGAATCTCTTTGAATTCGTTAAAAAGTAAATTAAATCGGGATGATAATATCAATGAATTTCATACCTAATTGATGAAGATGGAGTGGATCGAGGAAGGCAAGTTGAGGTGCTCGCCCAAGATCATTCATTCATTCGTCAACCACGCCCCGCCCCGCGCTGCCTGCCTACTTTTATTTCCAACTTCCACGCTCAACGACTCAGTCAAGTTCAACGGGAGCTTTGCTTTCACTTTCAATTTTTTTTTTCAAAACCAGCAACACTTAACTTTATTTTAAGGATGAAAATATATGTGTATATATATATATATATATTATTAATTTTTTTTATAAGAATACTTTTTTAAGAATTATTTAAAATAATTTATTAAATTATAATAATTTTAAAATAAAATAATTATATGAAATAAAATTACATGATAAAGAATAAACATAAAAGAGAAAAAAGCCAAGTAATTATAATTAGAGAAAGTTATTTGTGAGTTGAGAGCATATATTTTTTAAATTGGATGTAATATTACAATAATTACTTTTTTATTTACTTATTTAGAGTATATGTTTATTAATTAAAAGGGTAAAATTGGTACATCAAAATTTGATATCCGAATTGAATCAATTTTATGTGAATTTTTAATTTTAACCATAATTTTACATATGTCTATTTATTCCATATAAAATTGAAGGACAAGTTTTATAAAATCACATAAATAATCTTTATTTGTGAGATAAAAATAACTTTCTTTTTATAATAGTATAGATAAAACTTTTCAAAATTTCTTTTCAAATATTATAACTCTTACCAAATTTTAAACATTAAAATTTTCAAATCAACACATCACACTAAATATATATTGGGTTAATTACATTTTTAGTCCCTAACCTTTAATCCTTTTCCAACTTTGGTCCTTCATGTTTAAACTTTTTCAATTTTGACCCCTAATGTTACAATCCGTCACTCAATTTCGTTCTTCCATTAGTTTTTCTGTTAAAAACCCTAATTTTATTTATAATTTGTCCCCTTAAAAATAGAAAAATATTAAAAAGCCCCCAAAATAATAAAAAAAAGAGCTAAAAAACCCTCATTTAAAATATTACTTACAACAAAATAAATTTTGTAAGTGATGATAATCAAACTTGGATTGATGAGAAGAGAAGAACTTAAGCTTGCTTCTTCAACCATTCAAAATTTATGTTCCAAGGTGTGCTATATATAATAGTATACTCTTTAACATTGTTTAAATTCAATTTTTTAGGGACCAAAATTGGAAACGTATAAACATAATATACATTTATGAATTAAAAAATATATTTATTTTACAATTCTGTCCATTTGTTCGATATAGTTGAACAAAAATTTGAAAGTAAAATATCAAAAGTAGATATAAGTTATGAAAATCTAAATTAAAAATGTTTAAAAGATTAAAGATTAATTTATTTCATAAATTTATCTGTATATTGAAAAAAATTTAATTACCGTTTCACATACTTATAAATAAATTAATTTTTTTTCAATATATACTTACAAAAATTAATTTTGTCCCTTTATGTTAAAAAATAATTTATTTTATTATTTTATCGATATATTAAAAAATCGAACTTAAAGAATATCAAAGAGTATACTATTATGTACAGCACACTTAGGGACATAAATTGAGTGTGGTTGAATGGTTGAGGAAGCAAGTTTAAGTTATTTTCTTGTCATCAACCCATGTTTGATTCCCATCACTTACAAAATTTATTTTATTGTGAGTAATATTTTAGAGGGGGTTTTTTAACTCTTTTTTTTTGGGGGGGAGCTTTTTAGTATTTTTCTATTTTTAAGTAGGCAAATTGTAAATTAAAGTATGATTTTTAACAAAAAAACTAACAGAAGGACGAAATTGAGTAACGAATTGTAACATTAGGGACCAAAATTGAAAACATCTAAACATGAAGGACCAAACTTGGCGAAGGGTCACAGGTCCGAGACTAAAAACATAATTAACCCATATATATATTTATATCTTTATATATATTTCTCAAGCATTATATAATAATAATAATAATAATAATAATAATAATAATAATAATAATAATAATAATAATAATAATAATATGCAATCACATAAAATTTTGAAGTGGCACCGCCAATTTAGTATAATTTCAATAAAACTTATCTCATTCCAAAATAACTTAGATATACTTTCATTCTTTATGTATACCCAAACTCAAAATTAAAATATATATTTTTTCTAAATGCTTCACATTTAAAGTCAAAAATGACTTTAATATCATTCAAGAAAAAGGGACTTAGAATTAGAAGACGAGTTGCTAGAACGCTTCTACTGGTTAGGCGCCGAAGCCTATAGTTAGCTAGTTAAGCTTGGTTAAGCCTCATATCTTTAAATAAGTCGATAAATGTAATGGATTTAAGCAAGTACTACAATTTCAAAAATAAAGCATGTTACCTGCTATTGACTAGAAACATTACTTATTACAACTTTGTTTGAGCTCAATTTGCGAAAACAATAAACGTAAAATCGAACCAGCTTAAACATAATTTGGAGGATTCAATGAGATACAACATGACCAAAATAGACGCATTTAAAGCTTATATCTACATTGAGCTCTTCAACAACATATCAGAAAGTTCACAATATTATAGAGCAGTAAAGGAGCTTCAAATCTAAAACTGGCATCCCTAGAAAGAATCATCCTTTAATTTTCATGTCAGGAAAATAGTTAGATTGAAAATGAAATCAAATCAGTGTCTAATCATCATTGGCTTGGTCATCCTGGACAAGCTCATCCTCTCCAGTTCCATAATTCACCCACGGTAACATAGACTCGAATAGAACGGCAAGTGCATTCCGGTTCGCAACGTCACGTATCATATGGTTCTCAGGGACGTTAGGAAACTGTTCACGGTTCTCAACGCCACCCCTTGGGTCAACCATAAAGTCTTGCAAGTTATCGGGTGGCATTGTTGGAATGGTATCGGAGAAATCTGATATCAACAAATGAGAGTACCTAACAAAGCAAAAAGGGTAAAGAGATTAACTGAGCACAAGTCGAAGCAGAATGAACCAAAGAAACTAGAAAGCTAGATGCTCACTCGTTTTTCTCTGCTGAAAAGGCTTCTCTCCTCACACAGGCCCAGTCCTTAGCATCACTTCCTTGCTTTTCCAGCATCTCAATCACAAGACGTGCTGAGTCATACAAAAACTTCTGCAGATCGGGAAGCCTCCATATTAGATAATTCCTTTCAACATATATCACAATCAGGTGATCCAGGGACGGACTTCCTGTTTGCTCAGATCTAAAGAAACCATGCTCGAGCACAGTGGTCCATGTCCGGTCTTTTAGAGGCACCTTCACGACCAACTTTTTCAATATCGACGGGTGAAGCATCAAAGCCTGTTTCATGAGATCAGATGAAGAAGCTTTTCTGATATCCGTTTCTCTATTGCTCAAAGTTTCATCACGTTCGAGGTAATACCGGCAAACCGCAAGGGAGTAAGAAAAATTGGGAAATAGCCACAGGGAATTGTCACATCTATACTCTTCTTCAAAACTTTCTAACCAAGCATACTCCTCAGCTCTCAAAGCATAGTAATCAATACAGAGCATAGCTCCCATCGGATCATCTGAATCTAAAGAAAGCAAGAGCTTACATATTTCAAGGGCAGATCTGTGGCAACCACGCCTGTCCATGTTTTTCATGTTAGTGAAAAGTGATGAGAAGAATGGCTTGTTCGTATCATGGACATACTTTAATTGGCAGTTCTGCGATGGAATGAACAGTGGATGCCATGCACATTCCAAAGCATACAGACACTTTGCAGTGGCATCAGCCGACATTTGGTGTTCACCCGTGAATTTGAAATAGTCTGCCAATGTTATCAGTGACTCCACATGATAAGGATGGTTCAACAGAATGCTTGCAATACCATTAAGATCATGAATTGCCTTGGCAGCTTCAAAAGCTCTCTGAGCTTGGGCATATGATGATGAGTGTGTATATCTAAATAACATAAAAATGATGGAAATTGATTAAGGTATGCATAATTTATAAAAACCAAGTACCAAAATGAATTCATGCTTCATAGAATAAATCAGTAGCCAGTAAAATAAACACTAATAGAAAGAAACAGATGGGAATTGCTGTGCAGTCCACAAGTTTCCGAACTCCATTGATTCACATGACTGTAAAATAAGTTGCAGGCATTCATTATAATGCGCCCGCTAGCCAAACCAAATTGGAGCAAGTTTTCCTCTGTTGCTTTCCATTATAACGCCAGAAGAGTTAACTTCGGTGAAAATTGAGATCCTGGTCTAGTATAGTTTTGTACTCTATTTATTAAGGTGGTCCATCTTTTCATTCTTTTGCAGAACTTACTGTCCAATTAATGTCACATTAAGAGTTCCTTAGTCTTGTGGTTCAAATGACCAAACATATGCAACTTTAACACAACCCCCCAAAACTAGTTTTGGCCATGATAGCTTAACAAGCTTTTCTGAGACATTGACTACTAAATTTGATGTTTCTTGTGGTCAAAAATAGATATCATGAACTGAATAAACGTGCATTCTGTAACAAGCTCTTGGTTAGTTGGTTATGCCACGTGCAGTGAATCTATGAAAGTACCACAAAAAAATAGAAATAGAAGCCATCCAAACCACAAGTGGTGGTTTTAGCTGCTTTGTTAATGAGGTTGGTTTTCTTTTCTTTTTTTCTTTTTTTTTAAAAAAAAAAACTAGGTGATCTGAATCATGTTTGACTATGATGAAAATTAAATTATATCAGGTGAAGGAAAATCAAATAAGTGTGAATGCCATAAATTTGGTTATTAGATAATCTACATCATGATTTTTCCTAATCTAATTAATTCATATTTTTCTTATAAGTGGTGTGTTAAAGGTTATACTAATTGTACATCACACACAATACTTTCGATATGTTCTCTTTTGTTACAAAATCATTACTGGTTGAATTATTACGAATTCTTATCACAAATGATTGTTGTTTAAGATTTTATCACTCAACCCCCCATAGCCTAACGTGCTCCCTCTATGTCCAATACTAACCTCTTCTAGTCATTATCCCATAGTTGTTAAGAGCGCAAAGCACACTATAGCGCAAAGGCCTCCTGGCGCTATAGCGCATAGCGCAGTGTGAAGCGTTCGCTTTTATCAAATAAGGCGCACTATATGAAAATATATTTGTATTTTTCATAATATACCAATATATGAAGAGATTCAAGAGTACTTATAAATTTAAACAATTCTAAAGCATGTAAAAGACTAGAAATTAAAGGCAAGTAGGAAGATAACTTAGTTTATTCAAGAAACGTTAACAGATTCTAGGATATCTCAGCAAGTTTGGAAGCATAGTTTCAGAGAATGTATAGAGTAGAGGGCAGATATTTTTTTTCTCTCTCTTTTCTGGTTACATTCTGTCCTCTCTTTTGAAAAATCCCAGCCCTATAGGACTCTTTTCTGTCTGGTCTTTTAAAAAACCCTAGCCGATTGCATATGGGACTCTTTTCTGCTGTCTTTTTTGGAAAAACCTGGCCCATTACACATAGCGCTCAAAGCGCTCGCTTTGAGCTTTTGAGCTATAGCACAAAAAGCGCCCTAAGCGCGCGCTTTAGGCAAACACAACGGGCAGGGCGCTGCGAAGCGCAAGGGCTGCGCCTCGCTTCAAAGCGCACTCTATGTGCGCCTTTAACAACTATGCATCATCCGTCATCCTTTCTTCATGCCCTTTACTCTCCTCCCCTATGTCTCTCCACCAAGACCTCAAGAACCAGAATCAAGAAGTTTTGCAAATATATACTAGACTCAAAATCACAAACTGGCAAGTCACATCTAGATATCTGGAATTCTCAAGTCAAACTAATTTAACTGACAACGAGAACCTATGGACCAGTGAGGTGATGGGCATGCCAATCTCCATGCTCACATAATTTTCTTTTTATCTCTTAGTTTTTGAGGACTCCATCCTAAGTAATTTTAGTTTCTAGAATGAGTTCATTATCAGAAATTTTCCTCCCAAAGATCAATACATAAATATCGTTCTGTCACACATTTAAGGATGAAAATCAAAATGTTCTCAACCGCTTTAGCAATAGCGGTAAAGATAATAATAAAAAAAAAATTTCAATTTACCTGAAATAGTGGACACCACCTCTAGTCTCCAGAAGTTCCATAGTTAAAGATCCATCCCAGCGTGGCCAATGTTGAGATGGAGAAACCAGGATAGTCCTTTTGTGGTTATGACTCCCTCGTCGACCACCACGTATCACCCTAGAATTTACAGATGGTTGACTTCTTTCATATGATTTTACTACTCTAGAACCAAATATCCTTCGCAGCTCATTTTCTGCACTGAGAAATTTGGGATCAACTTGTAATATGGAGGATTTGTGCTGCTTCTTCCCAGTTATGTCAACACTATCTACATTCAATAACTTTGGTTTAGCAGGACCATGAGCAATCTGTTGATGACCAGAAGAGCTATCTCCCAAAGTTAAGTCTTCTAACATCAGATTAGAAGATCTAACATCATTCTCAGTGCCCGAAAATACATCTTCCTTGATTTTCTTCTTCTTCTTTTTCTTTGACTTGACATTTGGCCTTGAAACTGTGTTAACAGCATCTTTTTCCATGGAAGAATGCTTGATATCAATATCACAATCTGAAGTCACAACAGCAATTTTACCTTTCTCCTGCAGAAAATGACCCATGCCCATATGGATAGCAAATCTAAAGTGAGCATCCCTCAATTCATCAACACCACGTAAACAAATTGAACAATACTTAAACAAATTGAACTGTCTATTACGATTAAAAGAAGTATTAATTTAAGCATCCAATATATCAGTTCAAGCAGTTACACAAAGTTGTTCAAGATAAATAGCCTTTGACACAAGTTAAGACAGCATGATAAGCAGCCTAAGCGAGAAGATACCACAGTATCAACAAATCCTATATGTCTAGGTACAGCATCTTATGTCCCCAAAGGCTGATTTCTACTAACTTCTTTCAGATTGAAGTCTCTACTCTCTTTACGCTGACAATTGGTTTCAGGGATGGTCGTGTTTTAATATTCTAGTTTTGTTAGAACACGAGCACCGGGGTGGGGGGTGTTTCTATTAGAAGGCCTCATTACCAGAAGAAATAAAGTTACGGTGTCAGAGTTACCCCCATGGCAGCGAGACGGCCGTCCTGCAGGCCGTCGGCAACAATAGATATCAATTTGGGATCTTGATTACAAAGATCGGTTTACTTTTCTGCTCTCTTGAATGAAATATTGTTTGAGATGAAACTTTAAAAAGATGTAGATCAGAGCTTTGTCAGTTGCATGGGATCATTTTGCAACTAACCCATTATGTTTTGCTGAATTACAGACAATGGTACAGAAGTTTATTGACTTTCTCATTATTCGGTATAGTTTCTCCTTTTGCTCCGGTAATCATTTTTCAATCCAGGAAATAGCATCGTTCCAGTTTCCTGATTGATGCACCATCTAACCTTCTTTGTCAATCAGCAATTTTGGGGTTCATAATCCAGGCAATTGGATAACTAATTGTGAGCACCATAATCCATTAGAAGAAAAGGAGCCACAACCCACATGACAGAAACAAGGGCAAATTGTCGCATATTTGATCAAAGGGCAGAACTATCATGAGTTAAAGCGGAACAGAAGCAAACCTGGTCAGAGTGGTGATAGTCAACACTGGCACCATCGTCATCATCCTCAAGAAGATCAAATGGGTTTCCCATAGCAGGAGAAGAGTGGGGTTCAAAATCATCATCGCTGTTGAGCTGCTGCTGCAGCACTGCTGCTTCTTGTTCTTTCAGAACCTTTTTCATCAATCGAGCCGACATTCTGCAGCGTCTGCGAATCTGGCCCAATACAAGTAGCATTTTATGAAATCTAATACAGCAAAACAATATTTGAACGTAATTGGGTCTTAATTCAAATAGTTGGAAATTTTTAACTAGTAAGTACAAGTTTTGTCTGCAAATAAATTATTTATATTGTCCTCATGCCTAAAAAAGGAGATTTCCTGAATCCTGATAATGTCAAATTCCTAACCTTTGTCTTTACATGCTAAAAGATTTGATTCATAAAAAACTCATTAATTGCTAATCATCTTTTTCCTCCGACCAAATGTCTACCTTACAGAAACAGTGTCAGCTCCTTTCACTCTGCATGAGAATTAAATTTAATTCTTTTCTCTAAAGAAAAATTTCCTCCTCAAACTTGCTATGCCATCAATGCATAAATCCATATGTGCACGCGCATATATATTTATATGCTATCATATGTACAACTAAGCTAATGCTAGTCTCTATTTAGGTGGCATTAGTCACCCTCCATTGCAAACAAACATTGAAATTATAGTTGTATCCTCACATCATTAGTTGTGGTGCAGCTTCTGCAACTAGCAAGCTCCTTACCAGCATATATACTGTATATAAACAATTAGAAAATGATCTTGTAAACTGTATCATTTTTAAGGGGGTGGTAGAAAAGAAAAGGTAATATCGATATTGATGTCAAATTTGGGTTAGGCAATATGCCTATCCTTCCATGGTAGCAAGAAAAGGTGATACTGTTGCCTCATCAAACTATACTTTCTGCATCCGTGTTGTATCCAAGGACCTAGATTAAGTCACCTCAGGTTAGGTCAAGAATATGCCCATCCTGCCATGTTAACAACTGTCATGTATACATATAATGATATTTCCAAACATAAATTTGACAACTTTCTAGGAATATTTCAATCAACTTAGGGCGCCTGAAAGGTTTTTTTTTCCCCTTGTTCTGTGCCTAGTACTTCCACATCAAGGTTGAATGGTTTCTCATTTTCAACTGCTCAATCAGTTGCTGCTCAGCACAATCAGAAGGCTCTATCAAATTTGGACTTCCCAGAGTACAGAAAATAATCTAGAAAATTTTTGAATAGAAAAACATTAACATCAAAGTTAACAAGAAAAAGAGGATCAACATTTTGCAATTAAAAGAAATTTAAGCGACAAACACAGCTCGATTTATCCTCACCGTCTTGCTTCCCCAGATCGCTTTTGAAGCCAAGTAAATATAATCTCACAAGCCACACAACGGTGGCAGATACTGGAGATGAGTGTTCACGCGAAAACCCTATATTCCTCGCAGAGACCCTTTTCTACCACCACAAGACTATCCTCCCAAATCTGTTCTCGTCAGTTCCGATGCACGTATATGCGGCGATGATGACCCAGGAGCTAAGTGTTTAGTTCAATATATTTGACTGATCCAAAAAATAATAAAAGAAAATTTGTTTCAGACCATCAGGGCTATGAGAAAAGCCCTGATTGTGTATTATCGAAAAGAAAACGAGAACCCTGATTGTCATAGGCCACAGCGGGACTCCAGCCCAATTTGGCACATTCCCCCGTTTTTAATTTTTGTTTACCCTTTTCTCTCTGTCTCTCTTTCTTTCTTTCTTTTTTTTTTTTTTTTTTTTTTCTCTGTCTCTCTGTCTCTCGCTCTCTTTTTTTTTTTTTTTCTCTGTCTCTCTGTCTCTCGCTCTCTTTTTTTTTTTTTTTTTTTTTTTGTTTTCTCTGTCTCTCTGTCTCTCGCTCTCTTTTTTTTTTTTTTTTTTTTTTGTTTTGTTTTTTCCCTCCTCACATTTCCACGTTGTGTTTGATAAGGCGTAATACATGGATTTAATTGGCATATTACCCCCTGATGAGTTTGGCTAACCTTGTGTAAGATCATCAAAATATCAGATAAGATGTTTGCTATATAGCTTATAACACGTCATAAAATATTTGGTAAAAATTTTAACAATGAGCTTCTACTATGGCGTGATAAGGCGAGAATTTCGAATGACACATATCTAAAAAAGCTATAACAAACGGCCAAAAATACAATTAAAGAGATGTGTGAATGTAGGTCCACAAAATTGCATGATGTTTTCGACCATCTCAAAAATTGTTAAAACTTTGCAAAAATATTCATCCGCATATTGCAAAATGAGACATAAAAAATCAGAGCAGACATTTACAAAAAATTAAAACGAACGGACATTTATAAAAAGTGCTATAGACCTCTGAATATATAGCTTGTGGACGTAAGGGGTAGTATCACAGAATTAGATAGTTTTGGGATCGTCTCAGAAATGGTTGAAACTTTGCACACACCATCAAACGCATATCATTAGGTGACACACAAAAAATTAAAGCGAATGTACATCTATAGAAGGTGCTATAGTCCCCTGAATATATCGCTTGTGGGCGTAACGGGTAGTAGTATCATAGAATCGGAAAATTTTTTGGACAGTCAAAAATAGTTGAAACTCTGCACAGACGTTCAAAAGCATATCGTGAGGTGGCACAAAACACTAGAGTGAATGAACACCTATAGAAGGTGCCACAAACCCTCAGATATATTGCTCGTGGGTGTAAGGGGTAGTATCACAGAACTAAACAGTTTTTTAGACCATCTCATAAATCATTGAAAATTTGCATACATATTCAGACTCATATCGTGAGATGACATCAAACAAAATTAGAGCAAATGGATATTTACAGAAGATGCTACAGACCTCCGCATATATTGCTTACAGGCTTTAGGATGGTATCACAAAATTGGACAGTTTTTTTGATCGTCTAAGAAATTGTTGAAACTTTGCACACATGTTCAGATGCATATCGTGATGCGACATACAAAAAATTAGAGTGAACGAGTATCTACAGAAGGTGTTACAGACCACCAAATATATCGCTCATTGGCGTAAATGGTAGTATCACAGAATCGGACAGCTTTTTGAACTGTCTAAAAAATTATTGAAAATTTGCGCACATATTCAGACACCTATCGTGAGATGACACATAAAAAATTATAGCAAACGGATATTTACAAAAGTTGATACAAACCTCCAAATATATCACTTGTGGGTGTAAGGGTTAGTATCACAGAATCAGACAAATTTTTTGGACAGTCTCAGAAATCGTTGAAACTTTGTATACACATTCAGAAACATATCACGAGATAGCACACAAAAAATTATAGCGAATGAACTTCTACAAAAGGTGCTATTGACCCCGAATATATCGCTCATGGGTGTAATAGGTAGTATTACAGAATCAGATAGTTTTTTGCACACGCGTTTGGACATATATCATGAGGTGGCACCAAACAATTAAAGGAAGGAACATCTATAGAAAGTATTACAGAACCCCGAATATGTCGTTCGTAGGCGTAAAAGGTAGTATCGCAAAATTGAATAATTTTTTAGACGATCTCAAAAATTGTTGAAATATTGCACATATATTCAGATGTATATCGGGAGGTGAAATACAAAAAATTTGAGCGAATAGGCATCTACAGAAGGTGCTACAGACCCTCGAACATATCACTTATAGACGAAATGGGCAGTATCACAAAATCGAATAGTTTTTGGAGTCATCTCAAAAATTGTTGAAACTTTGCATATGTGTTTAGACATATATCGTGAGGTGGCACCCCAAAAATTTGAGTGAATGGACATCTATAAAAGATGCTACAGACCCCCAAATATAACATCATGGGCATAAGAGGTAATATCACAGAATCCTTCTTTCCTCAATTATTCAAACCAAGGTAACCAAACACACAACAGGTGAGTCTTACGCTTCTTTGTTAGCGCAATTCGACAGCTTCTCAAAGTGGACTGCATATTTGACTTCTAATAGCAATTTTGATTATATGACACTTTTGGGAGGCGAGAAATACATACCAATTCAATAGCAAAAGAGTTGTGGCAAGCAAGGTTATGTACTGAATTTGGCGGCACATATACTTGCTCTATTGTGGAAAGCGGTTTAGCGGTTGCCTTTGGTGCGGGGATGAGCATATTACTCCTTTATTTGGATTTACCTTAACAAGCAAGTGGATAAGGGATGTTAGAACGGTATGTTAGGCCAAATCTACCGTTACTTGGATCAAGATCAATACTGATGGAGCGTCACAGGCTGGAAATATTGTCGGGACGAGGAGTATTTCTCACGCTCATGAAGGTACGACAATATTCTTCTTCCACTCATTTATGGGAGCTACATCCACTACTAGAAAACACGGTTTGGCCACGGATTTTTAGCCACGGATGAAATCGGTTGCCAATAGCTACGAAAATGGCCACGGATATAAAAAAAAAACGAAAACATATGTCCGTGGCCAAATATCCACAAATCTGTGGCCATTTCAATTTATTTAAAAGAAAAAACATAAATAAATAAATTTATTTTTTTAAAAAAAAATTTGGACTATGCCACGGATTTATCCGTGGCCTATAAATAAATTTAATTTTTTTTTAAAATTTGGACTTGGCCACGGATAAATCCGTGGCTAATAAATAAATTAATTTTTTTAAAATTTGGACTTGGCCATGCATTTATCCGTAGCCAATAAATAATTTTTTTTTAAATTTGGACTTGGCCACGATTTTATCCGTGGCCAATAAATAAAATTAAATTTTTTTTTTAAAATTTGGACTTGGCCACGGATTTATCCGTGGCCAATAAATAAAATTAATTTTTTTTTTTAAAATTTGGACTTGGCCACGGATTTATCCGTGGCCAATAAATAAATAATTTTTTTTTAAAAAATTTGGACTTGGCCACAGATAAATCCGTGGCCATTAAATAAATTTAAATTTTTGTTAAAAAAATTTGGACTTGGCCACGGAATTATCCGTGGCCAATAAATAATTTTTTTTTAAAATTTGGATTATCCATGGCCAATAAATAAATTAATTTTTTTATATTTTAAATGACTCGTTTAAATCGCCCGATCCGACATTACGGGGCACCAAAAGGTTCGAGTCATTTCAAAATCATATTATTTTCATCAGGGTTATTATATTTTCCAATCTTATGCGTTAAAAATTACAGTTTGCTTAGCGAGAATACATTTTTCCTCTTTCGGTGACATATACGAATGACTTTGTAATCCGGTATCAATGTATGATAACGTTAGTTAACTTGTATAGGAATTATCAAAAATGAACTTTCAAGCAGATTGATTAGTGTTGAAGTTGTATGACTCCAATCTTACAGTTCCGTCTAACCTAATTAACAAAAACGTACGATTCGGCAAAGTCAACATGAAGTTATGACCATTGGCCATGGATAAATAATTTTTTTTTAAATTTGGACTTGGCGGGGTTTTGGGTTTGGGGTTTGGTTTTAGGGTTTGGGGTTTGGGGTTTAGGGCTTAGGGTTAAGGGTTTTTTTTTGGGAAAGTAGTAAATTTATTAATAATTCAAAAAGCATACATTCATGAGTCCATCATTCCCCATGACATCATCATCATCCTATACTGCTAAGAATATTAGGAGTACTACTGCTTTACAAGTATAAAAAACAAAGATTTCAAAAATAAGAATATCAAAAATAACTGATTGCCTAGAATTCAAAACAAAGGTCATAGTGAAGATCTTAAATAATTCAATAATAATAAACATCTTTGAGGTTGTCCAAATCGTCGGAGCCATGGTATGAAGTCCAATCATCGGAGTCCACATACGGGTTATGAACTCGTGCCGAGAAGAGATCATCACGTGGCGGACGCCAACTCTGGGGTGTACCCCCCCCCCCCCCCCCCACAAAAAAAGGAGCGCATATGCTTGTTGGGGCGCATTGTCACAAGGGCGTCAAGCAATCGTTCATTGGACGGTCCTGGCCGGTTGAAAAGGGCTTCTGTAGACTTAACTAACTCATTATGATCTTCTGATGTTCCGTGACGGGTAGGAAAAATATCTTTAGGACTTGATGATGCACTCGAATAATGAAAAGTGTCCTTTGGATCCGTGTTTGTGGTGCAAACTTCCATGGAATCAACTGATTTTTGTGCTGGAACGGGAGTGGAAAAATCATCTTGGTGTGCATTGTTGGGAGCAGCAGCATCGTTTTGTATATTTTGGGCAGATTCGGAAATGACACCTACACCCTCGGCTATGTTTCTATGGTCTCGAACTTTAGCAGAAATTACACCGGCATCCTTTGTCATTGTGCCATTTGCTGGGGCAGGTGCTGAAATTACCTTGCCATCCCCTCCCTGGTCTGCAAAATTACAAAGTTCCCCCTGCAAAAGTTCGGCTCGCTGGACATGTGAGGAAGTTTCTGAAATTACAGCACCCTCCCCTACCAGAGTTTCAAAAATTACAGCACCCTCCCTTGGTGCTTGTGGGGCTGTTGTAAAAAGAAGACGCACACCCTCTGGTGAATCGGATAAGTTACAATCTCCCCCTTGCAAAAGTTCTGCTCGCTGAACAACTGCGGAAATTACAGCCCCCTCCCCTACCAGGTTTTGCGAAATTACAGCCCTCTCGCTTGGTGCCTGTTGGTTAAGTTCCAAAATTACAGTAACACCCCTTGGTTCTTTGGAAGCATGACATACGTCTGTCTTAAAATCCAGGCAGCCCGCTGGAAGCCTGCTTTTTAGGTGGGTCTTGGCCTGATTTCTCTTCTTTTTCTGCTTCTTTTTAGTGCGAATTAAGGCCCTATCAATTATGGTGTCCACAACCACATCAAGCCCACTTTCAGAGGCTTGAGACGTGCAAGAAGAGCCCAAATCCGCTTGGTGCTGCTCATTATGGGAGTCTTGGGCCGGCATCGGTTGTGATTGGAAGCCCAAAGTATGTGCCATCTCACCACCCACCACATCAGTATCCATGGGGCCATGATTAGGCAAATTTAGAGCTGATTGGGTAACTGAATCAGCATCAAGAGAACCTGTAACAACTTGCCGTATTTGTGAGAATTCTATGGTACCCCTGGTAGCGTTCTGGGTCAAGGCATGTGCATCCCCCAAATCCGCTGTTAAAGGGTCCGCATGGGCAGAAAAGGAAAAGGTGACCTGCCCATTTGCCATCAGCCCCCCCAAATCCGCTGCAAATTTGGGATGATTATCTCCATTAATTAACTCGTGGACTTCCCCTTGTTGCAGCACCAAATCCTCGTCATTATTTTGGCAAGAAATTGGGACAGCAAGCTGGAAATTAGTACCAGCAGTAGCAGATTTTTGGGGATACACCTTTCCATCTGGTGCCACCAAGAAATCTGACTTTAGACCTTGCCTTGTGGAGGTGGCTGCATTAATTGCATGAGGCACCCTTCCATATTGCAGATTCTGAATCGACCCTTGACTATGGGAAGGAATCATCGCAAGGGGTATTGTGAGTATCTCGCTACTATTATGGTAAGGCGTAGCAGCAGTAGGCAACAAGGTAGGGGAGGTTGGAGCGCTACTTTCGGCCTCTTGAAGATCCTTCAGCATTGTCAAGAACGTTTTTGGCAGGTTTGAAGACTGATTGGCGTCCAACTTTAGAATATCAGCTGGAGCCGCGTGAGCAGAAATGGAAGGCAATAGCCCCCTTGTAGCAGCTGCGGGTGGTGAAGAATCGCTAGCATTAATTACATGATTAACTTGCCCGCGTTGCATATCTCTGTTATGGTAAGAAATCGTAGCTGCATCTGAATTCATTCCCTCCTGCACCAACTCAAAAACATGGCTGCCCCTAGAAACGTGATGTTCCAAATTTGGCGCACCTTGTTGGTCAAACTTGCCGTCTGTAATAGTCTCATAAGGGTGACCACGTGGTGTAATATTTTGCCCCATCTCACGTCTAGGTGCATGAGAAGTACATGTGCCTGAAGCTGGAAGTCGTGGCTCCAAACAAGGAAAGTCCCCATTAGATGCATCCCCATTATTATGTGTAATAAGTTGCGGAGTCTCTGCAATTTTCTGACAACTAGTCTCACCCATATGAGTATGAATCTGGACAGTATCCGACTGTATGTGTCCCTCCACTACGGCAGGTTCATGCATAATCAATTGGGCACGGTTTTTATTCAAAAAATGACGCAAATCATTACCGAAATTAAGACCATTGTCGGAATCATCACCACTGCCATTTCCGGCAGGAATCTCCCGAGTTTAGGGTTTAGGGTTTAGGGTTTAGGGTTTGGGGTTTGGGGTTTGGGGTTTAGGGTTGGGGTTTAGGGTTTTTTTTTTTTTTTTTTTTTTTTTTTTAAAAAAAAAAAAAAAGGGGTCCCCCCTGCTTTATTAATAAGGATCAGAAATAACTTAAGAGTACAAGGAGCTTACCCAACTAAATCAAACAAGCCAACATAGTCCTATCCAACAAAACATCCAAAATAGGACAAACATAAAATAAAATAAGACAAATTAACAATAATAAGCATCAAACCCAATCCAGTTCCATGCAATGAAACATTCAAAACCAAGCATCCAAATCCAATCTTCTTCCAAGTTACAGCTTCATCCACGCCCACGTGATCTTCCAAAGCCCACCTCACACTTATCAAGCAGTTGTTGTAGTGTGTGATCGAATAATTTCTATTCTCATTAGTTGCCCATCGAGCTTAGCATAGTTATACCTCTTGACCGCAGCTAAAGCATCAGTGTGTCTTGCGAAAACTACATCAGCAGTCCCCTTCGATTGACCCCTCATATCATAATGTATCATATATCGTTTCAGATCACCAAACTCTTCAAACAAAAACTTGATATCATCATCAGAGACCTTAGGATGTAAATTGGAAATGTATAACTCCGTGCCAGTCTCAAAGCAAAAGTCTCGATCGCCAGGTAATAACTTCCTGTTTGCATGGTTAAAGATTGGAGTGCACGATGATGGCTCTGAAGATGAGTTGGAATTTTTTGGTGTCCCAACTGGGGACGTAATGGAATGAGATGACTCGGGGGAGCAATTGTGTGCTGGGCTCTGTGGGCATGTGTATGTGTTGGGCTGCTCCATGTTAGGTCCGAGAACAGCTCCAATTTGAGACATAATCCTAGGTCGCCCAAAAACCACCTCTGCACCACAAACCTCCTCTTCATGCACCTCCATGTTCCTCGTACACTCCTCTTCAACATGTCCCTCCCTTGGAACTTTGTCAGAAATTGCATACATATCTCCCATATTTTCAGTAATTACAGTAATACCCCCTGGAAGAGTAGAAAGGCAAAAATCACCCTCTAGTATCTCTGCTGCCACTTGCTGTGTTTTAATTACAGTAGCGCCTCCTGGTTGGTTTTCTGGAATAACAGCAACTTCCCTCAGCAGTTTTGCAAAATTACAACTACCCCCCTGTTCAGAAACAGGGGCAGCGGCCTTCTCCCTGATTCCCACCTCAACATCCCGATTGGCAGCCTCGTAGTCCAAATCCTCTGACAAACAAGCAAATTTATTACCTAACTCAACACCGTCAAATGATACCCCCAACGTTTGATTCCCCTTACTATCTCCAACATCCATGTTAACACCACTGCTCAAAGATTGCAAATTACCCATAGGGACCATTTTATCACCACCATTAGCCCCGATTTTGTCAAAATTCACATCATTAGAATTCTCAATATTGTGCATAGTCTGCTCCCCATTATGCAAAAAACCATTCCCATCATTCTTCTCAACATCAACAACATCATCATTACAAGCATCAACAATAGATTTCTTACCCATGTTACCTTGATGTTGGGCTTGTTTTTGCAAGTTATTGCTGATACGGTCCTTACGAGACGGTCGTGGATTATCTCCTTTAATGTAGCAAGATTCGGGATGATGGCCAAGATGGAAACACTTCGGGCAATAGTTCGGAATGTGCTCATATACAAGCTGTTGCAGGAATGGTTTGCTCTCCCGGCCGATCCAAACTTCAGAAATGCGCGGCTGTAACAAGTCGATCTCCACACAAATTCGTGCTTCCCTCGGACGGAACCCTCTTTCGGTATGGTCATCAAGTCGGAGTGGAGTGCCAATTTCCTTAGCAATATCAAACAAGATGTTTCTTTTGAATAAATGAAAAGGCAACCCGGGTAGACGGACCCAAACTGGCACGCACGAACTCTCAATCTTTGGAGAAAAATCCGGTGTCCATTTCAACATACGCATGGGGAAACCATTAAACAAAATCTCTTTTCTCAGCCAAAGCTTAATAAAATCATTCGCATCTGAAAATTGAAGTAAAAGGTGTCGAGAATCCACGAAACCGAACCTAAATTTCCCTACGATGCGGAGGGATGACAAGCCTACATGAATTTGTCGGAGGTTCGGCACTCCGAAGGAGAATTTCCCCACCAAAGCTAGTGAGAATGTCTTGGCCAACTGGTCGTAGGCCTTATCCGAGAATAAGACAGCAGGAATTTCATCAATCATGGTATGCTTCGTCTCAACCTCAACCACTGTTTCAGCGTCGGGAGTGTGCTGTGAAGGGACAACCACGGCTGGAAACTGGGTACCAGTAGGCTGTTGTTGATGCAAGATGGGAGGTTCACTTCCAGAAGGCGATACAGCAGGTTTCCTGTGACCCATTGGATGAGTTGGCGGTGGCGGCGCCACCGTAGCTGTGTGCACCACAGGTACTGGGTTTGGGCTCACAGAAAAGGAACCGAATGCCAGGGGGGGTTGAAAAATGGAGGATCGAACACCAGGCACATCCAAAATTAAATCGGACCTGGACTTGGAAGGACGGTGAGAGGAATCCGATGGCTGAGGCAGTTTGGTCGTGGCTGCGGCTGGCGACAACATAGGCATTGGTGGCGGCCCAGCTGGGACGGAGGGTGCGCCGATATTCTGCATACTCCCGGTTGCACCTTTTCTGTTCTTGTTGGCGGTCATCATCTTCCTGAACTCCTCAAAGCACATGTAACCGTCCGTATCCAAATCGACGGACTTGATCATCCCGGCGCAGTCCTGAATGGAGCACTTCTGCCCGAGTTGCGTAAGGATCTTGTGGAGCTCTGCCGCCGAGATCTTTCCGTCTTGGTCCTGATCGTAGAGCTTGAACGCCTCCCTCAGCTCCTTATCAGCCGAATTGTATGAGTCGGATTCGCCATTGCAGAAAGCAGCGAACTCCTTGATGTTTATGCTGTCGTCCTTGTCGGTGTCGATCTCCGTCATCATTTGGCCCACTTCGTCCGCTGAGGACCCGGATCCGAGGGCCTTCAGGACGCCGCCGCCCTCATCCGCCGAGATCTGGCCGTCGCTGTTCGCGACCCCCTCGCCACAAAGTAGGTGACTGGAGGATTTGGAGTTGCTTGATGGTTGGGGTTTAGGGTTTAGGGTTTAGGGTTTAGGGTTTAGGTTTAGGGTTTAGGGTTTAGGGTTTAGGGTTTAGGGTTTAGAGTTTAGGGTTTAGGGTTTTTTTTTTGTTTAGGGTTTAGGGTTTAGGGTTTAGGGTTTAGGGTTTTAGGGTTTAGGGTTTTTTTTTTTTTTTTTTTTTTTTTTTTTTTTTTTTTTTTTTTAACGAAAAAGAAGTAATTTTATTAATAATTCAAAAGGCGTACATTCATGATTCCATGATATCCCATGACATCATCATCATCCAATACTACTTAGAAAATTAGGAGTACTACTCCTTTACAAGTATAAAACACGACTTGATAGTCTAGAATTCAAAAGAAGGGTCGTCATCATCGTACTGTGTTTCCCAATCGTCACTCGACTCTGACTGTAGCTCAAGGCTCTGACTCCGAAATTTGGCATCTCTGCTCCATGACATCAGCTTGTGTTCGCCCGAGTGAGTTCGATGAAGTGGATATACCTTTTTCTTGGCACATTCCTCCAGCAAGTATTCATCTGAGTAAATGTCCTTTACATGACGAAAGTTCGGAGTGTGCGATGATGGCTCTGCCGATGAGCTGGAATATCTGAAAGTATCGTGGAGGTCCTTATTGGTGGAACAAAGACCCAAAGGGGATGGCGTCGCGACCGGGGGTGTTGCGGAGTGTGATGACTTTGGAGAAGGATTGATTGATGGACTCGGAGGACATGTATATTTGCTGGGTTGTTCCATACTAGGTCCAAGGACAGCTCCAATTTGTGATTTAATTTTGGGCTGCCCAAAGTTATAAAACAGACACCTTAAATTATCCATCGACTCACCGGGATAATGGAATTCCTCCTCAACCTCAGAACTTGCCTCTTCTAAATGCACCTCCTTGTTCCCATTGCATTCCTCTGTATTTTGAAGTTCAGAAATTACATGTACCTCCCCTGGAACATTTTCACTGTTGACCGGAACAACCCTTGGTAGATTTTCCCCCCCAGGCCTGATTTCAGCTTCGGTAACAGGTTTGGGAATTACAGGATCACCCCCTGTAAGGTATCCAGCTTCTATAGGGGGTTTGTAAATTACAACTGGACCCCCTGGTTGTTGAGGACAATTATAATAATCTCCCTCCGATGGTAAAGTAACAACTTGGGTTGCAGTTTGATGGCATTTTTTGGCCCGATTTCTTTTCTTTTTCTTTTTCTTTGTGCCTCTTATCAAAGCCCGATCAAGAATATTATTTACAACAGAGTCCAAGTCCCGATCAAACGCCCCAATGTCGTCATTTGGACTGGTTTTAGACTGAACCAAATCATTAGTGTCATCTTGGGTACCCAAAAAATCAGCCTTGCTTCCTGATTGTGTTGACGGATAGATCACATTAATTGGTAGCTCCATGAATTCACCATCACCGTAGCAAGAAGTAACTGCAGCAGGCGATGAAGGGGGACTGCTTTCAGCCTCTTTAAGCTCCCTGAACATAGCCAAAAATGTATTTGGCCGATTTGCGATGGAGTGTGAAGGCTGAGAGGCGTCCAGATTCGCAGCTGCACAAAAAGGAGCATGAACCGGTAAGTGGGGGACAACCTTTCCATCAAAAACCATGCCTTTGGGACCCCCATTCCCCACTTTCTCGAGAGTGACAGCTGAGTGGGAGAGGGAATCTTCCCCATGTTGGGAATTTACGTGAATTGCAGCTGCACAAAAAGGCTCATGAAAGTGGGGGACAACCTTTCCATCCAAAACCATGCCTTTGGGACCCCCATTCACCACTTTCTCGAGAGTGACAGCTGCTGAGAGGGAGAAGGAGTCTTCCCCATGAGGGTTTAGGGTTTAGGGTTTAGTGTTTTTTTTTTTTTTTTTTTTTTTTTTGTGGAAAAACCGGCACTAGGCCGTAGGGTTTTTAGTGGGACCCCACCCCTTCATTAACAAGGAGAACAAAACAAAAAAATAGAAAACACGCAACAACGTGCGAAAGAAAAAATGGGAGTACTACTCCCAAACATCAAAGTAAAGAACATAAAGAAATCAAAAGTAATCAACATTTTTGGAGCCCGCCTCTCACTTATCAAGCAGTTGTTGTAGTGTGTGATCGAATAATTTCTATTCTCATTAGTTGCCCATCGAGGTTAGCATAGTTATAACTCTTGACCCCAGCTAAAGCATCAGTGTGTCTTGCGAACACTACATCCGCAGTCCCCTTCGATTGACCCCTCAAATCATAATGTATCATACATCGTTTCAGATCACCAAACTCTCCAAACAAAAGATTGATATCATCATCAGAGACCTTAGGATGTAAATTGGAAATGTATAACTCCGTGCCAGTCTCAAAGCAAAGGTCTCGATCGCCAGGTAATAACTTCCTGTTAAGATTTTGGTCAGATTCTGCTTGCTGAACACGTGAGGGAGTTTCTGTAGTTGTCGTGGTCTCTCCTACCAGGTTTTTAAAAATTTCAGCTGGACCCCCTGGTTGTTGAAGGAGATTATAAGATTCTCCCTCTGATGTTGAAGTAACAGCTTGGGCTGCAATTTGATGGCATTTTTTGGTCCGATTTCGTTTCTTTTTCTTTTTCTTTGTGCCTCTTGACGAAGCCCGATTAATTATTCTATCCACAACAACATCCAAATCCCGTTCAGAAGCCCCAGTGTCATCATTTGGGCTGGTTGAAGACTGATCCAGCTCATTAGTGTCATCTTGGGCCATGCTCTCGTTTAATTGAGAGCCCACATTTTGATCCAAGTCCCTATCTTGAGTACCCAAAAAAACAGCCTCGATTCCTGCTTGTATCGACGAGATGATCACATTACTTGGAAGCTCCATGAACTCACCATCACTATGGCAAGTAGAATCTGCAGCCGGCGAAGAAAAACTGCCTTCAACCTCTTGAAGGTCCTTGAACTTAGCCAAAAACGTGTGCTGTCCCGAAATAGCTGCTGGAGGAGAATTAATTACAGCAAGGTCCCTCAAATTTGCAGTTGTACACAAAGGAACCTGGTCTGGAATTTGGGGGGCAATTTTGTCATCGAAAACCGTGCCTTTGGGACCCCCTAACACCACATTCTCGTGAGTGGCAGCAGCAGGGATGGAGAAGGAATCTTCCTCATGTGGGGGCTGCACGAGGTGAGCAGCAGCTGGAGCATTCACGTGAGACACAGCAGCATGGGCACTGACGTGGGACACAGCAGCATGGGCTGAGTTGGTCTCCAAACTTTGCTCCAAAAAAGAGACAATATTCCCATCCAAGTTCAGCCCCATTTTCACGCCTGTTTTGGGAAGATTATGCTGAGATGCAGGCGCAGAAACAGCTGCTGTAGGGACATCCAGGTTCAGCCTCCCCGTGTTGCTGGGTTCGGTCCACGTTTGCACTTCCCCATGTGGGGAATTCTCGTTCGAAACCACAGCTGGAGCACTCACGTGGGACACAGCAGCATGGGCTGAGTTGGTCTCCAAACTTTGCTCCAAAAAAGAGGCAAGATTCCCAGCCATGTTCAGCCTTGATTCCACGCCTGTATTGGGAAGAGGAACCGCAGCAATATCCTGCAAAACGTGCTGATTTTCAGTAAGGTGGGCCTGCCCTTTTTGCACACCCAAGATCACAGTTTGTTGCTCCAAAGTGGAGGCCTTGTTCACGTCCAAATTCATCCCGAAAATCACTCCACTGCTGTGTACAATGTCAGCCCTTGATTCATGCTGATTTGACGGCGAAATGGAAGGAGGCACGGCAGCTGAAGGAGACGGAACCTGTACAGCAGTGGCTGGAATCTGGGCCGTCGCCAGAGGCTGCAAATTCACACCAGGAATTGGACCAAATATAACCTGCTGTTCACGAAGACTCTGAACCGTTCCAGCAGTGTCTTTCCCTCTCCTTTTAGCATTCAATTTCTCTCGAAAATCCCCCGGGATTGGCACTTCTTCTCCCGGGATTGGCACTACTTTTCCCGGCTGCTCATTAGCATGCACAAACACCTTACAATCCAAAGCCTTGTGATCACTTCGACAACACTTGTGACAATAGGGAGGGAGTCCCTCACATTCAACTGGTTGTTCAAAAAATCGATCTCCATCCTTCACCTTGACTGATCTCCTAATCGGTTTGGTGATGTCTATCTCCACACAAACCCGAGCCTCATTCAACTTCGTAAGATCAGCGGTAGGTTCATCCACACGTAAGGGCTTTCCAATACATGCAGCGATGACATACAACGCCGGCACCGGCAACATATGATATGGCAGTTCAGGTATTTTAAACCATACGGGGCAAATCGGAGACTCGTATTTCGGGTTGAAATCAGGAGTCCACTTAAAAACCCGCATAGGAAGTCCCTTAAAATACCATACTTCTCGCAAAAATAACCTTGAATAATCATCATGGTCATATAAATGAATTAAAACATGGCTGGAATTAATTGGAACCAACCTGAATCGTCTCTTTAAATTCATCTTTGTGAATAATAACCTCAAATTATTCATTGGAGGACGTCCATGAGAGAACTTCCCGATCAGAGCGTACCTAAACACCTCACATAACTTCTCCTTTTCTGTAGGGGAAAAGACAGCAATCTTCTCCCCGTTATGCTCCATCACTGTACCCGCCGGCTTGAAAGTCTCCAAATCAAAGTTCTTTTTTCTTTCTCTTGCGTTAGGGTTTAGGGTTTAGGGTTTAGGGTTTAGGGTTTAGGGTTTAGGGTTTAGGGTTTAGGGTTTAGGAGTTTAGGGTTTTAGGGTTTTAGGGTTTAGGGTTTAGGGTTTAGGGTTTAGGGTTTAGGGTTTAGGTTTTAGGGTTTAGGGTTTAGGGTTTAGGATTTTGGGGTTTGGGGTTTAGGGTTTAGGGTTTAGGGTTTAGGGTTTAGGGTTTAGGGTTTAGGGTTTAGGGTTTTTTTTTTTTTTTGTTAAAAAAACCGGCACGTGCCCGCCGTAGGGTTTTCGGTGGGGACCCCACCCCTTTATTAATAACTGAAAAGTAGTTACACTGGAAAATTCACAAAATACATAAGAAGCCGAACAAAAGACCCTAACCATCTAGTAAGCAGTAAAAGAGGAGTACTACTCCCTTTACAAAACGTGTGACGAGGATAAAAGCATAAATTAGGAGTACTACTCCCTTTACAATAAAAGTGAGGGAAAGAAAGCACAGTCAAATCGCCAATCATGTCAAAATATTCCAATTTCAGCAGCTCTAAATCCATATGAAGAAAGATCCCTTGCTCTTGGAAAATTACATTGGCCCCCCTGTTAATATCAATAATCAGCAGAGTCCCAAATCTGCCGTTAATGTGTTCAACTGCAGTGTCATTTCCATTCGGAGTGAAGTAACTCCAAGAACCACAAATGTCGATCAAAACAAAAGACACCCGAGCAACCATAAAGGACAAACAGGCCACTGCCCCCCGGCTGCTGTTCCAGTGCAGCAGCAAGAGGAAGCAGCAGGAGCAGTGTAAGTGCACAGCAGGCGCAGCACAACAGTTTCGAAAATTACAGTTACCCCCCTGGCAGGTGTACTTCGAAAAAATCCTCCCCCCAAAAACAAGTATATCCCAAGAATCCACAAAGCCACACAAAAGAAACCAAATGTTATGCACTTTCAAACAAATGACCAAACGAAGTAAAATGCAATGAAAGAGCCAAACAAAAGTGCAATATGCCCAACCAACATAAAGGAACAGCAGCAAAAGCAGACTTTGCTGCTCAAAGATCAACTGAGTGAACTTGGGACAGAGCAACAGCAACAGAAACAACAACAGCAACAGCAACACAACAGTAACAGCTGTGTCTTGAACTGGCAGAGAGGCAATACCAGCATCACATGCTGCCCCCTCAACAGGTTTCGATCGGCACAATAGTTTCCCTGGCCAGCTATAACAGCCACAATGCTGTGTAGCGAGCCAATGAACCCCCATCGCTGTACCAGAGAGCAGCAGTGCAAAACAGAACAGCAGCAGTGCAAAACAGAAGAACAGCAGCAACGTACTCCTGCTGTCACCACAAAGTGTGCAATGGCTCCCTCTATGACAAGCCCTGCTCCGTTCCAAAGCATTGTGGCCAATAATGGTTAAATCACCGACACACACCTGCTGTTACCAACAAAGAGGCAGCAGCAGCTCTGTTCGTACACAGGAGGCCTTGGCTGTCGCCAAAACTGGTTATCGAAATTACACTAACCCCCCCGGCAGCTATCAAAGGTAACAAAATCCCCCTTATAGCAAAGGCCGCCCAAGCACTCTCTAATCAAAACCAACCAAACCCCAGATAAACCAGCACCATGCAAAGCAGCCAATAGCTGAACTTCCCCACGGCTATAGGACAAAGAACACAACAAGTTGCGCCAACCCCCCTCGCCCACAAATAAAATGTGAGTCCAGCACGAACAAGCAACATAGACCAAAAAGCCCACCAAACAAAATGACAAAACAACTAAGAATGTCTAAAGGATGGGATATTCCATTTATCCATCTTCAGCAGCCCTTGAATACGCCCAGGAATGTCCAATCTGTCCAAAACAGCAGAGGAAGAAGTTTCACATGCATGATTAGCAAGAAAATCAGCCACCTGATTGCCTTCCCGAAAAATGTGTGTAACACGCAAGTTTATGTGCGTCATCAACTCATTAATTTTCATCAATGAATGTTGCAGCTCCCAAGGTCCACAGGATCCAGTCTTGAGCATGTTAATGACCACCTGGGAGTCCAGCTCCAACCAAACATTTTGCAGCCCCATATCAACGCACATTCGCAAGCCATGTAGAACAGCCGTGAGCTCAGCGAAGTTGTTAGTCTTACCACCAAGAAAGGAGAAGAATGCCCCACGAACAGCCCCATGGTGATCCCTAATCACACCCCCCGAACCGGCAACACCACTACTCCCTTTTGCAGCTCCATCCGTATTCAGTTTAAACCAACCTTGTTCAGGCCTTATCCACCTCACAATACGACTAACCGAATCAGGTTTAACATGGAAAATGAAGCCCCACTTGTGGGCAAGTGTCAAGTACCCCCTCCAATGCCCTTTTTGAAAATTCTTGGTCTGAAATATGATGGAAAGGGAATTAAGAACCTTCCAAATGATGCGTGAATAAAGGAATTTTTTGTTCCTATGCTTGGAATCATTTCGTGCTTCCCATATGTGCCAGAAGACAAGCATGGGGATTAATGCAGTCACATGGCCTTTGCCGATGCTATGGTTCTTCCAATACTTTAACATGAATTTGATAGAATCTGTCTCAGGACAAGAGATGTTAAAAATATCCGCTACAGAACGCCAAATAACAGTAGCTTTGCTGCTGCGTAGGAATAGATGTACAAAATCTTCTTGATGGTGACAACATTGGCATTTTGATACAATCTGTAGTCCCTTTCTTTGGAGCCTGAAATCCACCTCAAGCCATTCGTTCATCAGTCTGACCAAGAAGATTGAGATTGTGGGCCGCAATTGTTTCGACCATAGTGTACCATACAAGGGATCAACTGATCTTGGCGTTCGGATAAGCTGCCACGCCAATTTTGTGCAAAATGAACCTGTTGGGGAGCCTTTCCAAAGTACTTTATCAGCCCCGCCCCCTGCTATAGGAACCTGGAGAATACGCTGGACCCAAGACTCGGTGAGTACAACCCGAAGTGCCTCATCGTTCCAGTTGCCATTTTTCCAGTATGTATTTACTGGCTCGAGTTTGCAAATCCGCCTATTTAAGTGCTGCGAGAGGGATTCGCCATCTAACCAAGCGTCATACCAGAATGAGCAACTACCATCACCCAAAATCCAGAACAGATTGGCCTCAACATTGTCCCGAACGCTGACCATCCGGCGCCAAATATGTGAATCTGTGGTAGAATGAGGTGCTTGTACCGGGTGGAACCATCGGATATATTTTTCTTTTACATAATTAGCCCATAAGGAGTCTTGTCGCCTAAGTTTCCACCAGAGCTTCCAAGAGAAGGATTCCACGATATCGTTCAAGTTACGTACCCCAAGACCTCCTTCATCCACCGGGTAACACAAATTATGCCATGTTGTCCAGTGTATCTTCTTCTGTGCACCATAATCTCCCCAGAAGAACTTATTAAACATCTTTTCAAGGTTATTTAAAACTGATTGGGGTGGTTGTAACACTTGAAAAAGGTAGATGGGCATCGAACTCAGAACACTCTTGATCAACATGAGTCGGCCTCCATGAGCCAGGGCCGTCTTCTCCCAACCTGATATTTTGGACTTCACCTTGTCAAGAATGTCAGCATATAACAACTCCTTTTTGTTACCAACATATAAAGGTGCTCCTAGGTAGGTAATTGGCAAAGTGGAAAATTGGAATCCGGTCACAAGCCTCAAATACTCTTTCTGCAATCCTTTGCAATGTTTACTTAGGATAAGTTGACTTTTGCTATAACTTATGAGCTGTCCTGAGACCGCCTCATACGTATGTAGTAAGTCCATTAATTGAGAAATGTTCGAGCCATAGGACCTTGCGAAGATGACAATATCATCCGCATATGCTAAGTGTGAGATGACCGTTTGAGCTCTATCCTCATACTGGAGGGAGAGCTCCCGTTGATACAGCTTATCCAAAGATCTGGATAACCATTCTGCAGCCAGGATAAAGAGGGCCGGAGATAATGGATCCCCCTGCCGTAGTCCTCTAGTAGACTCAAAAAACCCAATAGAGACTCCATTAACAAGAACTGAAAAGTGGCAATTCTGCACGCACCGTCGTATCATATTTATCCAGTGATTAGAAAAACCAAGAGCCTTGAGGACTTTATAAAGAAAAGGCCATTGCAGCCGGTCGTACGCCTTAGCCATATCTAATTTCAAAATGATCTTATCCCCTTTGCATCTTTCATTGAGACGGTGCACAAGTTCTTGTGCAAGGAGAATATTGTCTTGGATTGACCTTCCTAGAACAAATCCACTCTGAGCCTGAGATATCACCTTAGGAAGAATCGGACAAAATCTCTTATACATCAGCTTAGTAACAATTTTGTTAGAAACGTTACAAAGACTGATGGGTCTGTAATCAGCCCAAGTAAATGGAGATGCATTTTTGGGGATTAACACCAAGGTTGTAGCCTTAAATCCCCGCGGCATGTCAGCACCATTAAAGAAATCCACCACGGCTTCATAAACATCCTCTTTTATGGTATCCCAGCAGTGCTGATAAAAGAGGGATGTGTATCCGTCGGGGCCTGCCACACTGTCTGGACTAATGTCAAATACCACTTCTCGAACTTCCTCTATGGTAGGCCTTCGACTGAGTTCAACAGATTCGGATCTAGTTATCAGCTCCGGGATGCACAACATATCATCGGGAAGGAGATCCACATCATTTGAGCTAAGGAGGTTTTTGAAATACTGGACCGCAGACTGTTGAATATCTTGAGCCTTTAGAAGCGTGCGGTCCCCATCCTGAATCCAGTGAATAGCAGATTTTTGCCTTTTCTTCTTAACAAGTGAATGAAAAAATTTGGTGTTTCTTTCTCCTTCAGCTGCCCATCGACAGGCGGCCTTCTGTTTCCAATATTCGTGCTCTATCGCTAGGCATCTTGTTAATTCCGCAGTAGTCTTGTTCAGGCTGGTAAGATTAAAGTCTGATGGGTCATTCTCAAAAGACCTTTCCCACTGCTGCACTTCCTCCTCCTTAGCTGCCACTGCATCAAAAATATTACCAAAAACTTGCTTGTTCCATTGTTTAAGCCCAAATTTCAGCCGACGTAACTTATTTTGGAGCTTTTCCATTCCCCTCTCAAGCAATGGAAGGTTCCAGTTGGCTTTGACCATATCCAGAAACCCGTGGTGTTTACACCACATATGTTGAAATCGAAACGATGAAGGGCCCTTAAAATAACTATTCTCCATATTAACCCAGAGCGGCGCATGATCAGACTTAAAGAAATGCAAATGGTGGACTTTGGTTGTAGTGATCACCTCCGACCAACCATTAGAGAGAAGTACCCTATCCAAGCGTTCCCATTTTTCGTTCTTGCTAGTCCACGTAAATTGTTTGCCAATGTACCCAGCATCAGTGAGCTCACAATCGTGCATGAAATCAGAAAACTCCTCGATGGATCTCAACTTGGGTGCCGCACAACCTTTCCTCTCTGAAACATGTAAAACCGTGTTGAAATCACCTGCAAGAAGCCATGGGCCTGCTGTGCATAAAGTCCTTAAGTCATCCCAAAGAACTCTCCTCTGCCACCGCGAACATTTAGCATAAATAAATGTGCAAATGACCGGTGTGGAGAATAAAGGATGCGACATCGAGACATGAAGGTACTGTTCATGATCAACAAGTACCTCCACTTTAGTATCAGAGTCACTGAAAAGCCAAATATGGCCCGAACAATTGGAGACCACTTCCTGAAATCCAAATCTTCTAGTCATAAATGTTGTATCCAGATCGATCTTGGGCTCAAGAATGACCATAACATTCAGTTTCTTTTTCCTTCTAAGTCGATGAACATAATATTGCATTCGCTTGTGCTGGATACCCCGTACATTCCAGACCAACAAGTTGTTCTGCATCATTAAACATGGTTGGAGGAGTTACCATCTTGAGTGTTTTTGTTCTTACTTCTAGTTTGTCGCTGCGTACGAGGCACATTATCAGTAACTTTCTTTGGGTTCTTCTTAATATTACCGGTTGCTTCAGTTATGTGGTGGCCTCTCTCATCGAGGGAATGATTTCTTCTGATCTTGGACTGCTCTCGCGCATCATCAAACATTACATCTTGGCTAATAAGGGCTGTGGAGTCACCCATATCATGAGAGTACCCAATTGAGTTGTCTTGAGTAAATGAGGGAGTATCCGCTGTTGTGTTAAGGTCACATCTCATTTGACAAGCATGGGGGCTGTAAGAGGGCTGCTCAATCTGGGATAAAGGCGCCAAAGCAGTGAAATGCAGCGAAGGTGTTGTGTGTTGCACCCCTTGAACTGGAGAAGTGATAGGAATGTTGCCCGTGGAAAAATCTTTTTGGATCATAGGCTGGTCAACGTGAAAAACAACAACGTCCCCTTCTTGACCCGCCAAACGAGCGCACCCAGAGTGGCAAGAGTCAGTCGGGGGAGCCAAATTCTCAACCTCTGTGCTTGGTGAAGACCCGCCCAAAGCACAAGGCGCATTTTCAGACCTAACTCTCTCCTTTCGGCCTGCCAACCGAGTGCACCCAACTTGGCAAAGTTCCGTGGGAGAGGCCATTGTTCTATCAATTGGCAAAACAGCTTTAACACATGAGTAAACAGGCTGATTTGCATGGTTTTGTCCTTGAGTTTGGAAGCCATCCTTTCCATACGCAATTCCGTCTTGAGTATCATTATAAGGAGTATTACCAGATTGTATACGAAAGCCATGGGGCTGTTCAATGTGCAGGTTTGACCGCACGTTAGTGGTGTCGGGTTGAGTCTCCTTGTCGAGGTTAGGAGAATTAATGAAATCATTTTCAGTTGGGATTCCGTCTGGGAGCTTGTTGGCAATGTGTTGGTCACACGAAATCTGCGCAGGAACAGCCGAGTGCATAGGTCTTTGATCAGCTGAAGGAAGATCAATTGCTGAGTTTGGGGGCTGATCAACACCCAGATGGGCAGCAGCTAGATTGGTAAGTTGAGTGGAAAAAACAACTGATTTGTTTGCAGCATTAACCAAATCAGCAGCAGGTACGACTTCCTCCTCATTCTCCAAAACTGCAAATGAGTTTACTTTTACAGCTGTATCAGCTGAAGGAAACTCATCGATCTTATCTTTACCTTGGTCTGAACGCTGCTTGCGGGAATGTGAGACAACCCGCCATTCTTGGGAAGGTTTCTCAGAGGCATTCTGTCGAACAGGTGGAGGGTTAGGTGCAACAGCTTCAGAAATTTTCACCTCGGCATTTTGTCGAACACCTATAGGACGTTGGTCTGGAAGCTTCCCACACTCCTGCTTTGTATGAAACTCTTGGCAATTTACGCAATAATGGGGAACAGGGCCATAACAAACCTTCTGAATAATATCTACGCCACCATAATCAACAAGCAAAACCTGATCCATAGGCTGTAGAACGTCGATTTCGACTAAAACCCGAGCTGTGCTCGGTCGAGTGCGGTCCGACGTGGGCTCGTCAATTCTCAACGGCGTCCCAAGAAGTTCAGCTAGCCCCCAGATGAGTCGTTTGTTGGAGAGGTGAGGCTTAATCTTGGGGAATTCGACCCATACGGGTGCGATCGAAGCTTCAATCAGTGGGTCAAATGTGGCTGTATATTTGAGGATTCTCATGGTGAAACCATGAAAATCCAAGTACTTTTTCCTCCATAATCGGTTATAATCTTCAGGATTGGATAACACAATAAGGCAGTGTTTTTCATCCAAAATTCCAAATTGATAAATCCCGTTCAGTTTGAGATTGTGAAACAAGATACGAACCGTTTTCCATGACGGACCTCCACATGGAAATTTCCCAACAAGTGCAAATTGATAGGGGTCCATCAACGTTGCACACTCTTCAGGTGATAATTTCAGCGCCTTCATTCCATTTTTTCGGGTGGGAGTTCCCATCGGTCCCGGGACATCATAAAAATATTTTTTCCTTTCACGCGTTGAAATCTCAAAAGCTTGGCCTGCCGCTGGATTGGTGACTTCGGCAAAAGTCCTGCGCGGTGGGAGAGGGAGTGGCGGCCGGTTGTCCGGCGGCTTTTTGGTCGCCGCCGGCGGAAGTACAGTAGGGGGAGGATCTGTCATAGGGAGAAAATTTTCGGTTTAGGGTTTGGTTTAGGGTTTTTAGGGTTTAGGGTTTAGGGTTTTTTTTTTTTTTTTTTTTTTTTTTTTTTTTTTTGGAGAAACCGGCACGAGGCCGTAGGGTTTTTAGTGGGACCCCACCCCTTCATTAAAAAAGGAAAGCACAACAGAGACACAAAATATTACACATCAACATGCGAAAGAAAATTAGGAGTACTACTCCCTTACAACATAGTTAAGAACACAAGGAGTGTGATCGAATAATTTCTATTCTCATTAGTTGCCCATCGAGGTTAGCATGGTTATAACTCTTGACCGCAGCTAAAGCATCAGTGTGTCTTGCGAACACAACCTCCGCAGTCCCCTTCGATTGACCCCTCAAATCATAATGTATCATACATCGTTTCAGATCACCAAACTCTTCAAACAAAAGCTTGATTTCATCATCAGTGACCTTAGGATGTAAATTGGAAATGTATAACTCCGTGCCAGTCACAGAGCAAAAGTCTCGATTGCCAGGTAATAACTTCCTGTTAAGATTTTGGTCAGATTCTGCTTGCTGAGCACGTGAGGGAGTTTCTGTAGTTGTCGTGGTCTCTCCTACCCGGTTTTTAAAAATTTCAGCTGGACCCCCTGGTTGTTGAAGGAGATTAAAAGATTCTCCCTCTGATGTTGAAGTAACAGCTTGGGCTGCAATTTGATGGCATTTTTTGGTCCGATTTCGTTTCTTTTTCTTTTTCTTTGTGGCTCTTGACGAAGCCCGATTAATTATTCTATCCACAACAATATCCAAATCCCGTTCAGAAGGCCCAGTGTCGTCATTTGGGCTGGTTAAAGACTGATCCAGCTCATTAGTGTGATCTTGGGCCATGCTCTCTTTTAATTGAGAGCCCACATGTTGATCCAAGTCCCTATCTTGAGTACCCAAAAAACCAGCCTCGATTCCTGTTTGTATCGACGAGATGATCACATTACTTGGAAGCTCCATGAACTCACCATCACTATGGCAAGTAGAATCTGCAGCCGGCGAAGAAAAACTGCCTTCAACCTCTTGAAGATCCTTGAACTTAGCCAAAAACGTGTGCTGTCCCGAAATAGCTGCTGGAGGAGAATTAATTACAGCAAGGTCCCTCGAATTTGCAGTTGTACACAAAGGAACCTGGTCTGGAATTTGGGGGGCAATTTTGTCATCAAAAATCGTGCCTTTGGGACCCCCTAACCCCACCTTCTCGTGAGTGGCAGCAGCAGGGATGGAGAAGGAATCATCCGCATGTGGGGGCTGCACGAGGTGAGCAACGTCTTGGGCTGTGGTGTGCTGTCCCAAAGTAGCAGCTGGAGGAGAGATAATTCCAGATTCCCTCACTGCAGCAGTACAAACCTGGTCTGGAATGTGGGGGGCAACATTGGGACCCATTAACACCTCTAAATCGTGGGTGACAGCAGCTGGGAGGGAATCTTCCCCAAGTGGGGAATTCACGTGGAAGGCGTCAGCAGGAGCACTCACGTGAGACAAAGCAGCATGGGTTGGATTGGAAGTGCTGGAAGTCTCCATACTTTGCTCCAAAAAAGAGGCCAGATTCTTCGCGCCTGTTTTGGGAAGAGGAGCCGCTGCAAAGGCCTGCGAAACATGCTGGATTTCGGCCAGGAGGACCAGCTCTTTTTGCACACCCGAGAACACAGCAGCTGGAGCAGATTTGAAATTATGGGAATGTCCAGTTTGCTGCTCCAAACTGGAGGCCTTGTTCACGTCCACATTCAACCCGAAATTAACTCCACTGCTGTGAGTAATGTCAGCAGCTGTAAGATCAAGGAGCAGCCCCCCATCCATGCTGGAGTCTACCCCCAAAGTCACCGGAATCTGGACAGTAGGAGCCTGAACCTGTGCAGCAGTGGCTGGAGCCTGGGCAGTCGCCAGGGACTGCAAATTCGCTCCAGAAACCTGCTGCTCACTTAAATTTCCAGCAGTGTCTTTCCCTTTCCTTTTAGCATTCGATTTCTCTCGTAAAACCCCCGGGATTGGCACTTCTTCTCCCGGCTGCTCCTTAGCATGCACAAACTCCTTACAATCCATTGCCTTGTGATCCCTTCGACAACACTTGTGGCAATAGGGAGGGAGTCCCTCACATTCCACAGGTTGTTCAAAAGAACGATCACCATCTTTCACTTTAACAAATTTCTTAAGCGGCTTCGTGATATCGATTTCAACACAAACCCGAGCTTCAGTCACCTTTGAAATATCAGCAGTGGGTTCATCAACTCTTAACGGCTTACCAATACAAGAAGCAACAATATAGAGAGCAGGAATCGGCAAAAGATGAAAAGGTAACGCCGGCACCTTAAACCAAACTGGACAAATAGGAGACTCATATCTCGGATTAAAGTCCGGAGTCCATTTAAACACCCGCATAGGAAACCCCCGAAAATACCACACCTCACGCATGAAAAGTCTTGAATAATCATCATGATGATAAAGATGTACCAAAATATGATCGGCATTAATAGGAACTAACCTGAAACGGCGTTTAAGATTCATCTTTGTAAACATAAATCTCAAGGTGCTTATCGATGGGCGGCCATGCGAGAATTTGCCAATCAAAGCATATTGAAAAGTTTCACACAAATGTTCTCTCTCCTGAGAGGTGAAAACAACAATTTTCTCCCCGTTGTACTCAGCAATACTACCAACCGGCGTAAACGTCGTAAGATCAAAATTCTTCTTGCGTTCGCGTGCGTCGGGCGCGAACGGATCCGTGGCCGGAGTGGCGGTGACTCCGGCATAAGAACGGTCGGTGAAGACCGGCGGTTTTGGTGGTGGGTGAGAGGCCGAAGCCTCACCCATGCTTGGCCAAAGAAGGTGAAATTGTAGAGAGAAGGCAGAGGATTATTTCTAGAGAGAGAAAGTTTTGGTTTGTGGGTTTGGTTTAGGGTTTAGGGTTT
>CM047870.1:41749724-41825031 GCA_026212405.1 Petrea volubilis | reverse complement strand
CTGAACATGGAGACCAACTCAGCCCATGCTGTTGTGTCCCATGTGAGTGCTCCAGCTGTGGTTTCCAACGTGAATTCCCCACATGGGGAAGTGCAAACGTGGACCGAACCCAGCAACGCGGGGGGGCTGAACTTGGATGCCTCTACAGCAGCTGTTTCTGCGCCTGCATTTCAGCATGATTCGCAGGATCTTGATGCTGTCCCTCTTCCCAAAAAAGGCGTGACAATGGGGCTGAACATGGATGGGAATCTTGTCTCTTTTTTGGAGCAAAGTTTGGAGTCCAACTCAGCCCATGCTGCTGTGTCCCACGTGAGTGCCCATGCTGCTGTGTCCCACGAGAATGCTCCAGCTGCTGCTCACCTCGTGCAGTTCCCACATGAGGAAGATTCCTTCCCCCTTCCAGCTGCTGTCACTCACGGGAAGGAGGTGTTTGGGGGTCCCAAAGGCACGGTGATTGATGGTGAAATTGTCCCCCTCATTCCAGACCAGGTTCCATTTTGTGCTGCTGCTCATCCGAGGGACCTTGCTGTAATTTCTTCTCCACCAGCAGATAATTTGGGACAGCAAACATTTGTGGCTTTGTTCACGGAATTAAAAGAGGTTGAAGGCAATTCTTCCTCGCCGGCTACAGATTCTCCGTGCCATGGTGATGATGATAAGGTGTATCCACGTGCATCAGTGCCTCGTCATGCCCATGTGGACCCCGAGGCGGCGGGTGGCGACTTGGATCATTATCTGGGATCTCAATTAAAAGAGAGCATGGCCCAAGATGACGTTAATGAGCTGGATCAGTCTTTAACCAGCCCAAATGATGACATTGGGGCCCTTGAACGGGATTTGGATGTTGTGGTGGATAGAATTATTAACCGGGCTTCGACAAGAGCCATTAAGATAAAGAAAAAGAAACGAAATCGGACCAAAAAATGCCATCAAATTGCAGCCCAAGCTGTTACTTCACCACAAGAGGGAGAATCTTATAATTTCCTTCAACAACCAGGGGGTCCAGCTGTAATTTCTAAAAACCTGGTAGGAGAGAGCGCGACAACCTCAGAAACTCCCTCACGTGTCCAGCAAGCAGAATCTGGCCAAAATCTTAACAGGAAGTTACTACCTGGCGATCGAGACCTTTGCTTTGAGACTGGCACGGAGTTATACATTTCCAATTTACATCCTAAGGTCTCTGATGATGATATCAAGTGTTTGTTTGAAGAGTTTGGTCATCTGAAACGATGTATGATACATTATGACTTGAGGGGTCAATCGAAGGGGACTGCGGATGTAGTTTTCGCAAGACACAAAGATGCTTTAGCTGCGGTCAAGAGTTATAACTATGCTGACCTCGATGGGCAACTAATGAGAATAGAAATTATTCGATCACACACTACAACAACTGCTTGAAAAGTGAGAGGCGGGCTCCATAGATGTTGATTACTTTTGATTTCTTTATGATCTTTATTATGATGTAAGGGAGTAGTACTCCCTATCTCCTTTCGCAAGTTGATGTGTAATCTTTTGTGTTTCTGTTGTGCTTTCCTTTTTAATGAAGGGGTGGGGTCCCAATAAAAACCCTACGGCCTCGTGCCGGTTTCTCCAAAAAAAAAAAAAAAAAAAAAAAAAAAAAAAAAAAAAAAAAAAAAAAAAACCCTAAACCCTAAAACCCTAAACCCTAAACCCTAAACCCTAAACCCTAAACCCTAAACCCTAAACCCTTAATTGTATTTATTCTTTCAAGATAGGGCCTAATATGATTTTGATGTACTTCTTGTATTTCCCAATGTAATTGATTTTTTGATTATTAATAAAATGGGGGGGGTCCCTGCGAAAACCTCCCGGCGGACACGTGCCGGTTTTTCCAAAAAAAAAAAAAAACCCTAAACCCTAAACCCTAAACCCCCCCTGGCTTTCTGTGATCATTCAGATCTGCTGCTGCTATTTCTTACTTGTATTTTGGTCTGTTTGGTGTGGTTTTATGGAGTATTGGACAATACTTGACTTTGGGGGGAGTATTTTCCCACTGCATACCTGCCAGGGGGGTTTCTGTTATTTTTCCAAACCTGCCGGCAGTCATTCTGTGCGCAAACAGAGCTGCTGCAGTCTCTGTCTTGGCACAAGGAAGTGTGCTTGGGTGATTACTACCTGTGTTGGTCAGTTTGCTGTTGAACGGAGCAGGTATGCGCGTTGTCGCAATCCTTTGGGGGACAACAGGATGTGGGCGACCCTGCTGCTACTGCTGCATACGCAGCTCTGGATCAACGGGCCGTTGCTGTTCGTGTTCGTGGTTGTCTACCAGCTCAGATTTCAACTTGGGCTTGGTGATCATCAAACTCCTTGCGGTCAACATGCTACTTTGGTCATCACCACGGGTGTTTTTGTGGCAGCTACAAACTGCCAGGGAGTTTTCTGTAATTTTTGTAATATCTTTATTGCCATTCACTGCTGCTGGTTTAATACCCATTTAATTTTGGAGGTTTATTTTGTTTGCTTGGCTTCTTGTAAAGGGAGTAGTACTCCTAATTTATGCTTTTATGTTACTTACAACTTTTGTAAAGGGAATGGTATTCCTAATTTATGCTTTTTTGTGCATTACACCTCTTGTAAAGGGAGTAGTACTCCTTATTTATGCTCTTATGGTACTCTCATCTCTTGTAAAGGGAGTAGTACTCCTTATTTACAGCTTATTAGATATCTAGGCTTTAATGTTCGACTCCTTATATATTTTGCGAACTTCCCTTTGTAACTCTTTTTCATCTTATTAATAAAGGGGGGGTCCCCACAGAAAACCCTACGGCGGGCACGTGCCGGTTTTTTTAATAAAAAAAAAAAAAAAAAAAAAACCCAAACCCTAACCCACCTTTCTCTCTCTAGAAAATCTTCTGCCTTCTCTCTAGACTTTCTTCCTTGTCTTTGGCCCACTATTCGGTGATGCCGCCGGCTGGAATGCTGCCGGAAAAGAGGACGCCCCTCCCTCTTCCACCTCGTCGGACCTTCGCGGAGGTCACCAATCCCGAAGCCAGCCTTCATTCTGAGGTCTCTACCCGTGTACAAAAGAAGTTCTTCAACAATGCCTTGGGACCGATGGGCACAGCTGCCCGGAAAAATGGCTTCGAGGCGCTCAAACTTTCAACTGAAGAATGCGACCAGTTGATGAAGCCATATCAATACGCACTTGTGGGTAAATTCCCATGTGGTGGACCCTCTTGGAAAACTGTTAGAACACTCTTCCATAACCTCAAATTCAACGGAGTATACCAGTTTGGGATTATCGACGACAAACATTGCTTAATCATCTTCTCTAAACCCAAAGACTACAATCGCCTGTGGAAAAAGAAGATCCTGGATTTTCACGGGTTCACTATGCGTATACTTAAGTACACTGCTGAATTCGATCCTGAAGTGGAGTCATCGATCGTGCCGGTTTGGGTCGAACTCCCCAAGATCAAGCCGCACCTCGCCAACGATCGATGCATTTGGGGGCTCGCTGAGCTGCTGGGGACGCCGCTGCGCATGGATGAGCCAACGTCGGACCGTACTCACCCGAGCACCGCGCGCGTCTTGGTCGAAATCGATGTCAAGCAACCCATGGACGAGACGCTGCTGGTCGAGTATGGAGCTACTGACATCTTACAAAAGGTATTGTACGATCCTATCCCTCACTATTGTGATCCCTGTCAAAGCTTTCACCCAAAGAACGAATGCAAAACGAATTATCAAGATCAGCGACCCTCAGGTGTTCGACAATATGCCCAAGAGAAAATAATTGATAATACTCCTACTAACCCCCCACATGTTCGTCAAAACGCCAAGGAGACAGCCTCTCATGAGTGGCAGATTGTCTCGAAGCCTAGAAGGAAGCAATCGGACCTTGTTAAAGGTAAGGCTGTTGTAGGGACATCTGGTCCAAGCCTTAGCCCTGCTATTGGTAATTCAAACCACTTCGCAACCTTGGATACTATTAATGAGGAGGAAGAGCGGGAAGTGGACTGTGCTGCCGCTAACAGTGAGAATTACCACCTCAATGTCACTGCCCCTGCACCGACTTCAACAGTTCAAGATGCTCCCTTGAAGCCTCCAAAAGGACCCCTGCTCCACGATGACAGTCTTCCGAGAGTAAGTACTGAGAATGGATTGTCTGAAGAAGTACCTATTGTTGTCACCAATGTACAGGACAGCTCCATTAACCACAACATTTTAATTACCTGTTCTCCATCTTCTCCCACCCAAGCGGACAATTGCCTTAATGTTTTAGTTGCCCACACTCAGAGTTTAACCAACCAACAAGGATCCGTTACTGAAAATAAGCTAGTACCGGAATAAGGTAAACAATTTACTACTACTCCAGAAATTGACGCCTCCCAACAGTCAGCTGCTGCACCCCCTACTTCAATGGTTCTCCTCTCTCAAGATGACACACAAAACCAATCCCATGCTCACAGTGATCTTCTTTGTTGTTCTCCTGCTGCTCCCACTCAAGGAGATAATCGCCTCACTGGCCCAGCTGCTCCCATCCACAATTTTAACGCTTGTGATGCTGCCGGGCAGCCCCAAGTTCGATTACTTGATGGAAATGAGGCAGTCACGGACATTGAGCGAGAAGCTGATTTGGGTGCCTCTCGGCCTCATCAGCCAGCCCTTGTTTCCAGCCCCACAACAGGAAGTCTTCAGCCCCCTATTGCAACGACTTCCCCTCCCTAAGATAATCAACATCATCCAGCTCCAGCCACTGTCGAACAGAGTAGGGGCCCCTGTTTTTTAAATACTGCTGCTGCGGATGACTCTTTTATCCCTCTTAACACTAGTGTCCATAGCCCTATGCAACATCTTGTTTTTGAGGAGGCTCGAACTGTTGCGGCTCATAAAAGGGGAGGAACAGTCGATGATGCATCCCTTCAGAAGAAAGACAAAGCTATGAAACCGGAAATGCCGCATTGTATTCAGAGACAAACTAGGAGCAAAAGTAAACCCACTAAAGAAGGTATTTTCTTTATCAATAATCAATGAAGTTAAACATATTGGTGTGGAATATTAGAGGTATTGCAAATTCTAATACCCAAAAGTACTTACATCGGTTGAGGAAAAAAAAGAAGTTAAATATTCTTGTTATTATTGAGCCTATGACTGATCTTGATGCTACCTTTATGACTCGTAAATTTGGGTTTGAGCATGTTGTAGCTAATGTGGCTAATCAAATCTGGATCTTTTCTGACTCTTGCACCACTGTTTCTATACTTGACAACCATGAACAATTTATCCATGTTGAATTCTCCCACCCTTCAGTTGCTAAGCCATTTTTATGTTCCTTTGTGTATGCCAAATGCTCGAGATGGGAACGGCGTGAGCTATGGGATGGCTTGAGGAATATTTGCACCTCCTCCCCTTGGCTTGTGGCCGGGGACTTTAATACAGTGCTGTCCACCTCTAAGATGAAAGGCTGTGCTTCTCCAAAGTTGGGAGCTATCGAAGAATTTGCAGAATTTGTTCAAGACTGTGAGCTGCAAGATGCCGGCTGCATTGGGAGTCAATTTACTTGGACGGATAAAAAGAGAAAATGGAAGAGACTTGATAGGGTGCTACTCTCGTACGAATGGGCTGACCTATTCACGACCTCGCGAGTTAGCCATTTATCCCTACATAATTCTGATCATGTCCCTTTGATGATCCAGTTGGAGAATCATGACTTCAGAGGACCATCCTCCTTTCGTTTTCTGCATATGTGGTGCCACCACCATGGATTTCTTGAAGAAGTTCAGCGGAACTGGAACATGCCTATTGCAGAAATTGGGATGGTGAAACTTCAACGTAAGCTTAGCCGGCTCAAACAACACCTGAAGTGGTGGAATAAGCAAGTGTTTGGCAATGTTTTTGATGCAGTGGAGGCAAAGGAGGCTGCTGTCCAAGATTGTGAGCGCCGTTTTAAGCAAGATCCATCAGAACAAAACCTGATCGATTTGAACCGATCAAGTGCAGAGCTCACTAAAGCTTTAGCTATGCAAGAGAGCTATTGGAAACAGAAAGCCGCCTGTAAATGGGCAGCAGAAGGGGAGCGCAACACTAAATTTTTTCACTCAATTGTTAAGAAGAAACGTGCTCGAGCAACCATCCACACTATTTTGGAAGGAAACCAAGTTATCACGAGTCCTCTTCACATTAAACAATCTGCTGTGGATTTCTTCCAGAAGCTTTTGAGTTCTGAAGAGGAGGAGCTGCTTCCGGATGATTTCGCTTGTATTCCAGAGATTATATCGAAGCCAGACTCTGATAACCTCTGTGCCATACCTACTCTTGACGAAGTGAAGGAAGTGGTGTTTGATATCAGTTCCGACAGCGTGGCGGGCCCTGATGGTTTTTCCTCTCTTTTCTTTCAGACTTGTTGGGATATTGTGGGGTTGGACATCTTTGAGGCAGTCATGGACTTCTTTAATGGGAACCAAATGCCTAGAGGGTTTAAAGCTACTACGTTAGTCCTTATCCCTAAGGCCATCACAACCTCCTCTTGGTCTGATTATAGACCGATCAGCCTGTGCAACGTGACCAATAAGACCATTTCTAAACTTATATATAAGCGATTGAGTCAAGTGTTGCCTGACTTGATCTCCGTGGCACAGAGCGGATTCGTCGCTGGACGATCCATTCAAGATAACATCCTCTTAGCACAAGAATTGGTACACTCGCTAAATGTGAAAGACCAAGGGGATAAACTTATCCTCAAACTGGACATGACTAAAGCTTATGACAGGCTCCAATGGCCGTTTCTCTTCCTTGTTCTTCAAAACATGGGGTTCTCCGAAAACTGGATTTCTATGATACGAAGGTGTATACAGGGCTGTTTCTTCTCGGTGCTTGTGAATGGGTCTAGTACGGGTTTCTTTCAGTCCTCCCGGGGCCTTAGACAAGGCGATCCCCTCTCTCCGGCTTTGTTCATTCTCGCAGCTGAATGGCTTTCTAGGAGCTTGGACTCTCTCTATCAGCGTATCCCATCTCTCAGATATGATGGTGATGCTCAACAGGTGATTTCCCATCTGGCCTTTGCGGATGACATAATTATCTTCGCTAAGTCCTTGGATGGAAATATTGCTGCATTGATGGACTTGTTGCGTAAATATGAAGCGGTCTCGGGCCAGCTTATTAGCTGCTCCAAGAGTCTTTGCGTGGTAGGCAAACATTGTAACACCGTGCAAAGGCACTACATTCAGATGGCCACCGGATTTGCTATGACCTCTCTCCCTATCACTTATCTTGGGGCCCCCTTATACGTTGGTAATAAAAAATCTGCTCTTTCTACTGATCTTTTGGATAAGATCAGGAATAAGATTGTGGGTTGGGAGAAGACTGCACTTTCTCATGGTGGGAGACTCCTGTTGATTCAAAGTGTTCTGAACTCTATACCGCTGTACATTCTCCAAGTGCTACAGCCTCCTCGGTCTATTTTTAACAAGATCGACAAGCTCCTTAACAAGTTCTTCTGGGGCGACTATGGCCATCAAAGGAAGATTCATTGGACTTCTTGGCCGAATGCTTGTTTTCCTTATGATGAGGGTGGGCTAAATGTCAGAAAACCTGCCGATCTTATTGAGGCCTTCTCATGGAAACTTTGGTGGAATTTCAGAAAACATTCTTCTTTATGGGCGAATTACATAAGGGAGAAGTATGTCAAATGGTTCTTTCCCCTTCATGCTCCTTATCATCCAAAACACTCTTGTATTTGGAAACGTTTGGTTAGTGTTCGCACGGCAGTGGAGGCTCATTTTTTCTGGATTTTAGGCCGGGGAGATTGCTCCTTTTGGTATGATTGCTGGATGGGTGAAGCCCCGCTTTCTACCTTATTAAACAGGCCAGTGTGCAGGCTGGAACCTGTTAACGCTTATTGGAATAACGGGAAGTGGGACGAGAGCAAGTTGAGTACTATCCTCTCCCCTCATCTTGTTCAACAGATTGGTCAAGTCCCGATTGCCCGGGGTAACGAAGATATCCTCATTTGGAAAGCCTCTCCCACAGGCAGATTTACTATGAAGTCCGCGTTTGATATTATCCGTGTTAGTCGGGAACACCATGGCCTTCTAAAGCATGCTTGGAGTAAACAAATCAGACCTACAATCTCTGTTTTTATTTGGCGTCTTCTCAATAATTGGATCCCAATCCACACAAGACTGCAAAAAAAGGGAATCACATTGGTCTCTAGATGCTATTGTTGTGGAGACAGTATTGAGGATCTTCAGCACCTCTTCTTTAAAAGCCCTAAAGCTACGGATATTTGGGAATTCTTTTCTGAAATCTTTAGTATACCTGCTATTGACACAGATAGCGTGGCCGCTCAGCTCAATCATTGGAAAAATCATGCGACTTCCTGTATCAAAGGTAATGTTAGGTGTTTGGTGCCTATTCTGATTCTCTGGCACATTTGGGAGGAGAGAAATGATTGTGTCCATCGACACAGAAAGTTCCTTGCTACACGAATTGTTTGGAGGGTCCTTCATTCATTGTTTACTCTTTACATTGCCAAAGTCTTCACTTGGAAGCACTGGAGAGGGGACATTCTATTGGCTGGCCAACTGGGTCTCAAATTTGATCTCTCAGCCTTACAGTCGACACCAACTCGTATTGTCTATTGGCTGAAACCAGACATTGGTTGGATTAAGCTTAATACAGATGGAGCGTCAAGAGGCAACCCGGGAGCCGCGGGCTCAGGAGGTGTCATTCGAGATCATCTCGGTGACGTGATCATTTGCTTTTACTCTTTCCTTGGCCATCAATCCAACACTTTCGCTGAATTACATGCTGTCAAGAAAGGACTGCAATTGTGTCGGGATCGTGGTCTCCAAAGTGTTTGGGTGGAAGTTGATGCAACTTCTATTCTTAGCCTCATCCAATCCAACACTATCACCATTTGGAAATTGTCACATCTTCTTATGGAGATTCAAGAGCTCAGAAGCAAACTCAATGTGCGATTCTCTCACATTTATCGAGAGAGGAACAAAGTGGCGGACTCTTTGGCTAACTTGGCTTGCGACGACCAATCATCTGCGACTTTGGAAGGCTATCAAATTCAGGGGCCTATTTGTGGACTGCTCAAGATGGATAAGTGGGGTTTCCCAAACTTTAGATTCAAATGATTGCCCATTTGCTTTTTGGCTTGGCTTGTAGCTTGCCTACTCGGTATTTCCTCGGTATTTTCCCTCATTTAATCACTTACTTGTTGATATGGGATTTTTGGTGGTTTGTTTGCTGCTGTTTTGTCCTCTCTTGGGGTGATCTTGGTGTTGGGGGAGGGTTTTTTTCTCTGTTTTCCTGCCAGGGGGGTAATTGTAATTTTCGCATCTTGCCCCCCTGGCTTTCTGTGATCATTCAGATCTGCTGCTGCTATTTCTTGCTTGTATTTTGGTCTGTTTGGTGTGGTTTTTTGGAGTATTGGACAATACTTGACTTTGGGGGGAGTATTTTCCCACTGCATACCTGCCAGGGGGGTTTCTGTTATTTTTCCAAACCTGCCGGCAGTCATTCTGTGCGCAAACAGAGCTGCTGCAGTCTCTGTCTTGGCACAAGGAAGTGTGCTTGGGTGATTACTACCTGTGTTGGTCAGTTTGCTGTTGAACGGAGCAGTTATGCGCGTTGTCGCAATCCTTTGGGGGACAACAGGATGTGGGCGACCCTGCTGCTACTGTTGCATACGCAGCTGTGGATCAACGGGCCGCTGCTGTTCGTGTTCGTGGTTGTCTACCAGCTCATATTTCAACTTGGGCTTGGTGATCATCAAACTCCTTGCGGTCATCATGCTCCTTTGGTCATCGCCATGGGTGTTTTTGTGGCAGCTACAAACTGCCAGGGAGCTTTCTGTAATTTTTGTAATATCTTTATTGCCATTCACTGCTGCTGGTTTAATACCCATTTAATTTTGGAGGTTTATTTTGTTTGCTTGGCTTCTTGTAAAGGGAGTAGTACTCCTAATTTATGCTTTTATGTTACTTACAACTTTTGTAAAGGGAATGGTATTCCTAATTTACGCTTTTTGTGCATTACACCTCTTGTAAAGGGAGTAGTACTCCTTATTTATGCTCTTATGGTACTCTCATCTCTTGTAAAGGGAGTAGTACTCCTTATTTACAGCTTATTAGATATCTAGGCTTTAATGTTCGACTCCTTATGTATTTTGCGAACTTCCCTTTGTAACTCTTTTTCATCTTATTAATAAAGGGGGGTCCCCACAGAAAACCCTACTGCGGGCACGTGCCGGTTTTTTTATAAAAAAAAAAAAAACCCTAAACCCTAAACCCTAAAACCCTCTAAACCCTAAACCCTAAACCCTAAATCCTAAACCCTAAAACCCAAACCCCAAACCCCAAACCCCAAAACCCAAACCCCAAACCCCAAACCCTAAAACCCTAAAACCCTAACCCTAACAAAAGTTGGTATGATCACGTCTCATTTGAGGAGTTTAATCAAAGTTTCAAGTTTCGACGATGAGAAGATGGCGTAAATTCAACACTTGTGTTGCTTTAAGATCGGCTTTCATAGAGATTGTGTAAATGTACGTTAAAGCTAAACCCCAAACCCTAAAACAAAAACAAAAACCCTAAACCAAACCAAAAGAAACTTTCTCTCTCTAGAAAAAATCCTCTGTCTTCTCTCTAGAATTTGGCCTTTGGTCCCAATCATGGGGGATCCTCCGGATCCGCCCCCCACCAAACGGACTTATGCTTCAATCACCGGAGCTCCGGCGGTTGATCCATTTGCACCTGACGCAAGAGAACGAAAAAAGAACTTTGATCTGGAGTCTTTCAAGCCGGCGGGTACAGTGATGGAGCATAACGGGGAGAAGATTGCTGTCTTTTCCCCTACGGAAAAGGAGAAATTATGTGAGGTGTTTAGGTACGCTCTGATCGGGAAGTTCTCTCATGGACGTCCTCCGATGAATAATTTGAAGCTATTATTTACAAAGATGAATTTAAAGAGACGATTCAGGTTGGTTCCAATAAATTCCAGCCATGTTTTAATTCATTTATATGACCATGATGATTATTCAAGGTTATTTTTGCGAGAAGTTTGGTATTTTAAGGGACTTCCTATGAGGGTTTTTAAGTGGACTCCTGATTTCAACCCGAAATACGAGTCTCCGATTTGCCCCGTATGGTTTAAAATACCTGAACTGCCATATCATATGTTGCCGGTGCCAGCGTTGTATGTCATCGCCGCATGTATTGGAAAGCCCTTACGTGTGGATAAACCTACCGCTGATCTTACGAAGTTGAATGAGGCTCGGGTTTGTGTGGAGATAGACATCACCAAACCGATTAGGAGATCAGTCAAGGTGAAGGATGGAGATCGATTTTTTGAACAACCAGTTGAATGTGAGGGGATCCCTCCCTACTGCCATAAGTGTTGTAGGAGGGATCATCGAGCTAAGGACTGCAAGTTTTTTCGAGAAGAAGCAGTTACAGCAGCAGACGACGAACAATATGATGGGAATTTACGTGAGATCATAGATGGTAAGAGAAAAGGAAAGGGAGCAGAGACGGCGCAGACGCTTTCGGAGGCTGCGACGCAGAATTTATTCGAGAAACAGCAAGGGGTACGTCATGGTCTGCTTGAATGCTTTCAGGTGGGAGAGAGCTCTCGACAGCAACAACCAAGCAATTTGCAGCAGGCACGGGTTTCTCCAGCATCGGGTAGGGATCAAGAACAGCAGCGATTTCCAGATTCTGCTCCACATGTTCCTACAACAGCTGTTTCTGAGACTTCAAATCTGCATTCTGCTGCGGTTCTTCTTCCCAAAACTGGCGTGAATTCAGCAGCAAATTCTGATGATCTTTGGCCAGCTCCGTCGACATGTTTGCAGCCTTCAAAGCTGCATGATTCGCTGGCGATGGTTGCTGTTCCTCTTCCCAAAGCTGGCGTGAATTCTGGGCGGAACCACTCAGCTCCTGCCGCTGCTACCCACGTGAATCCACCTGCTGTTGTCGTTCACGTGAATTCCCCTCATGGGGAAGACCCCTTCTCCCACTCAGCAGCTGTCACTCTCGAGAAAGTGGTGGATGGGGGACCCGAAGGCATGGTGTTTGATGGAAAGGTTGTTCCCCACTTTCATGATCAGTTTTGTGCAGCTGCAATCTCGCACTCAGCAGCTGTCACTCTCGAGAAAGTGGTGGATGGGGGTCCAAAAGGCATGGTGGTTGATGGAAAGGCTGTCCCCCACCTTCATGATCCTTTTGGTGCAGCTGCAAGACACGTTAACTCCCCACATGGGGAAGATTCCCTCTCCCACTCAGCTGCCACTCTCGAGAAAGTGGTGAATGGGGGTCCCAAAGGTGATGGCATGGTTGTCCCCCACTTCCCGGTCCATGCTTCTTCTTGTGCAGCTGGGCCACTTGAACTGGAAGCGGTTGACATGGCGGAATGGGCAGAAGAATCTTACCGCCAGCCCATCCTTGCTGAAGAGGAGACAGACGCTGAAGTTGTCGGGGTCACTTTTGATCAGCCCAATGATAGTGGCAAGGGTTCTTGCACGCCTAAAACTGCTGCAAGATCTGGGACAAGATGTACACGACCAGGTACAGCTGCTACGCAGGGCCAGGAACTGTTAGGAAAGGAGCTGTGGAACAACTCGTGCAGCTCTCAAATTCGGAACGAGTGTTACAATTACGTGTTTCCCAAAAAAAGACTAGGTGAAGCACGTTTTCATGCAGCTGTGAATTTGCATGAGAGACTGGAGCCTGAAAATAATAATTCTGGTACTAATGGGCTGAAGGAGGCTGACCGGGCTGGAAAATTGGATGCAGCTGAGATGGTAGAGTGGGCTGATGAGTCTTACAGACAGCCCATCTTAGCCCAAGAAGAAATGGACGACCCAAGTCAGGAGCAAGTGGATGAGCCCCGGGCCTTGGATAGAGCTAACGGACTAAGAACTAGGACGCCCAGCCCAGAAAAGACGGGTAGTGGACTGAGGGACTCACGAGAGTTGGATCAAGATCAGCCTAGTGCGGATATGGACTCACAAACGGATTCAGGCAGTTACTTATCCACCAAGAATGATCCACCTTATAGGGCCAAAATTAAAAAGCCCAAAAGACAAGAAATAGAGAGTAAGGACAGCCCGCCCATATGCCCACAGAAGCTCATGCACGCTGAAACTCAGAACAAGAAGATGATCAACCTGAAGAAAAGTGTCCTAGAGATTGCTCCTCGCCTCACCAGGAGTAAAGCAAGGTCCGCAAGCTCCTTTTAATACTTCTCATGATTAATACTCTTATTTGGAATGCTAGGGGCCTTGGCACTCTTGCTAAGATACGTTATTTGAAAAGCTTGAAGAAAAGGAATAAGCTTCAACTCCTTGTTGTGTTGGAGCCTAAGATCAAGTTGGATAGAAGCTTCATGGCGAGAACACTAGGTTTTGCAGGTGTTTTGGCAAACCCGAGCAACCATATTTGGTGCTTTTATACGGATAAAGTTCAGTTACAGCTACTGCTTAATGAGGACCAGATTATGCATGTAAAAGTTTCTGCTGGTGCGCTGCCGCAGCCGGTCTTATGTTCCTTTGTATATGGGCGGCACACAAAAGAGTCGAGACGAGAACTGTGGAGTGTCATGCAATCTATTGCCACTCCTGATCCATGGCTGATTGGAGGCGATTTTAATATCGTCCGATCAGTGGAGGAACGCAAGGGAGGTGCTCGTCCAAAGCTAGGGGCCATGGAAGAATTTGATGAAGCCATTGAGAGTTGCGGTCTCATTGATCCAGGTTACATCGGTGATCAATTTACGTGGACCAATCGAAAATTATGGGAGCGCCTTGATCGGATTCTTATCTCCTCCGGCTGGTCCGACATGTTTGATGATTTTAAGCGAGTACATCTCATTAGACATCTCTCGGATCATTCGCCATTATTGCTCAAACCGTCTCATAAAGTGATCAACACCCCATCAGGTTTCCGCTTTCAGCGCATGTGGGTTCGCCATCCTAAATTCCAGGAAGTTGTGGCTCAGAACTGGGCATTCCCTACGAGCTCACATGGAATGCAACGGCTCCAAGACAAGCTCGTACGATTAAAGGCTTGCTTAAAGGATTGGAACTGGAACGTGTTCGGCAATGTGTTTGACAATGTTGGTGATGCCGAACGAAGAGTTTCAGAGGCTGAAAAATTGTTTGATAGGCATCCTAATGATGCTAACTTGGTGGAGTTGAACAAGGCTAGTGCAGGTTTAAATAGGGTTCTTGCAATGGAGGAAGATTTTTGGTGTCAAAAATCTGCTGTGAAATGGCTCGCTGAAGGGGAACGGAACACTAGGTTTTTTCATAACTTAGTTAAGCGGAAAAGACAACGGGCTCATATACATCGGATTTTGGATCAAGGCCGGCCCTTGGAACAGCAAGGGGAGATTAATGACTCTGCTGCAAAATTTTTTCAGCAACTATTAACGGAGAGTAATGAGCTGAAAATGGAGGATCGGTTTGATCATATTCCACGTGTGGTCTCTCGGCATCAATCCGAAGTTCTATGTACGATTCCTTCCCGTGAAGAGGTTAGAGAGGCTGTATTTGGAATTTGTCCGGATTCGGTGGCTGGTCCCGATGGATATTCCTCCCTGTTTTATCAAGTTTGTTGGGATGTGGTTCAAGATGATGTCTTTGATGCTGCTGTGGAATTCTTTAAAGGGGTCCCAATGCCGAGGGCATTCTCTTGCACCTCTATTATTCTTATTCCTAAGACTAATGAGGCCACAACCTGGTCAGATTTTCGTCCGATAAGTCTTTGCAACGTTACGAATAAAATTATGACCAAGCTCTTATACTTGAGGCTTGCTAAGATTTTGCCGTCCATCATTTCACCGTCACAATCGGGGTTCATTGAGGGTCGGGCTATTACAGATAACATTCTGCTTGCTCAAGAACTTGTTCACTCTTTGAATGAAAAGGTCCGTGGAAATCGGCTTCTGGTGAAGCTTGATATGGCCAAAGCATACGATCGTGTGCATTGGCCATTTTTATTTCGCATGCTCAAGGAATTGGGTTTTGGTGAACAATGGTGCACTCTCATTCGCCATTGCGTTACCAACTGTTGGTTCTCAGTCATGGTGAATGGGACGAGTGTGAGCTTTTTTCATTCGACAAGGGGTTTGCGCCAAGGCGATCCTATTTCTCCGGCGCTATTTATTTTAGCGGCGGAATGGATGTCTCGGGGGCTCGATAAGCTTATTGGTAGAAGCACCTCTATGCGGTATATTGAAAATTCGGAAGTGACGGTTTCACATCTTGCCTATGCCGACGATGTTATTATTTTATGAAAGCTGGTGTGGCAGGAGTTAGGAAACTTATGGCTTTCTTGACGCGCTACGAGAACATTTCGGGACAGAAAGTTAATTGTGCAAAGAGTGCTTTTGTTGTCTCAAAAAATTGTGCAGCTGATCGTGTGCATCGTATTAAGCGAATTATAGGATTCTCTCGAGTGGAGCTGCCCATACGTTACTTAGGAGCTCCCTTATATGTTGGTAATAAAAGAGTTGAGTTATACATATCAATTATCGAAAGGATCCGGGCAATGCTTCTTACTTGGGAGAATCGGCACCTTAACTTTGGAGGAAGGATTTTACTCATCAAGAGCGTTTTGATGTCTTTACCAATGTATTTCATGTAGGTACTCCAACCCCCTAAAACCACATTATATAAAATGGAGCGTCTTTTCAATAGGTTTTTTTGGGGATCCTATGGAGGACAAAATAAACTACATTGGGCGTCTTGGACTGAGATGTGCAAGCCATTGGCAGAGGGAGGCCTTGGGGTACGAAATCTCCATGATACTGTCACGATTTTCTCATGTAAGTTATGGTGGAGATTTCGGTCACAAGACTCCTTATGGGCCAAGTTTTTGAAAGGAAAATATGTTCGGGGCTTTCATCCGATGGAGGTTGGCACTACGGTACATGATTCTCCTATATGGAAGCGTATGTGCAAGGCTCGATCTCTTGTGGAGCCCCACATAAGTTGGCAAATTGGAGCTGGTCAAGTCAGCTTCTGGCATGACCACTGGTTATTGGATGCGCCACTAAAGGAATATATTGAACGCACACATTATGGGACAGAATTGGTGAGTAGATACCTAGTGAATAAGGGTTGGAATGTTGATGCTTTGGACGAAATTCTTCCAATGAGCTGGGTGGAGAAGGTGGTCTCGGTTCCCATTGATATGTCCGGGGATGATAGAATGATTTGGAAGTTGGATCATAGAGGGAAATTCACTGTTAAATCGACGTGGGAACGGGTTCGGGATAGAGGAACGGTCGTGGACATATGGGCTCAAATTTGGGCACCAACGATCACTCCGAATATTTCTATTTTTACTTGGAGGCTATTGAAGGGATTGATTCCTCTTGATGAGAGACTTATAAGAAAGGGGTTTGCTATGGCTTCAAAGTGTCACTGTTGCTTCCAAGCAGAGACGGCCGGTCACCTTTTTTTGTCGAGTGCTAAGGCGATGAGAATCTGGCGGTTCTTTGCTGACATTTTTCAGGTGGCTATGCCTGAAACTGAAAATTTTGGGATGATCCTTAGCTATTGGCGTAATTCCGCTGCTGGTCCCAGACATATGAGAGTTCTGGTGGCTGTTTTAGTTTTTTGGTATATTTGGGAAGCGAGGAACAACGCCAAATATAGAGGGCGTAGGATGGTGGCAAGTTGCATTGTGCAGAAAATTTGGCGACACATTTACCTTCTTCATTGCAGTGGACTCCTTCCCCCACGGCTGTGGAAAGGGGATGAGCATGTCGCGCCTTTATTTTTTGCAAGAATTTCTCAACAGCAGCGAATTCAGGTGCACTTGGTCCGTTGGCTGCGACCAGAGCCACCTTGGCTCAAAATCAACACTGATGGCGCATCCCGGGGAGGCAGTACAGCTGGGGCTGGCGGCCTCGCAAGGCTTTCCAATGGTGAACCTGTTTTCGCCTTCTATTCTTTTTTGGGGCAGCGCACGAACACATTCGCAGAATTTTATGCAGTTTTTGATGCTTTGCGTCTTGCGAAGGTGCGTGGTTTTCGACAGGTTTGGATAGAGCTGGACGCGCAATCTGTGTTGGGTCTTATTAAGCACGCAACGGTGACCTCTTGGGAGCTTCAACCGATCCTTTGCGAGATACGTAACATGATGGCACAAATGGATATTAAACTTACCCACATTTTCAGAGAAGGCAACAAGGCAGCAGATTCATTAGCAAATATGGCGTGCGACATGAGGTGCTCAAGATTATTACAGCCGGATCAGTTTGAAGGACAATTACGAGGCATTGTGAGAATTGATCAAGTGGGATTACCATCTTTTCGACATAGAGTTAAGTGCTATAATGCTTGATTGTACTCATTGGAACACCTTTTGTCTTAAATTGTCTAGTTTTTTCATTACTAGATTACTTATGTTCTTTCAGAATTTTCCTCTGTAATGCTATTTTTCAGTCGATTATAATAAAAGGGGGGGTCCCTGCGAAAATCCTACGGCGGACACGTGCCGGTTCCTGTTTAAAAAAACCCCAAACCCTAAAACCCAAACCCTAAACCCCCAAACCCCTAAACCCTAAACCCCAAACCCCAAACCCCTAAACCCTAAACCCTAAACCCCAAACCCCAAACCCCAAACCCTAAAACCCTAACCCCAACCCCCAAATCCCAAACCCCAACCCCCAAACCCCAACCCCTAAACCCCCAACCCCCAAACCCCAAACCCCAAACTCCAACCCCCAAATCCCAAACCCCTAAAACCCCAACCCCCAAGCCCCAAACCCCTAAACCCAAACCCCAATCCCCAAATCCCAACCCCCAAACCCCAAACCCTAATCCCAAACTCCAAATCCCAAATCCCAAATCCCAAACCCTAAAACCTTAAACCCCAAACCCCAAACCCCTAACCCCTAAACCCTTAAACCCCAAATCCCAAACCCTAAACCCCTAAACCCTAAACCACCAAACTAAAAAACCTCTCTTTCTCTACTTTCTCTCTCTAGATTTTGGCCTTTCGGCCAGCCATGGGTGAGGCTTCGGCCTCTCACCCACCATCACAACCGCCGGTCTTCACCGGCCGTTCTTATGCCAGAGTCACCGCCACTCCGGTCACAGATCCATTCGCCCCCGACGCACGCGAACGCAAGAAAAATTTTGATCTTACGACACACTGCTGGAACTGAACAGAGTTCCCAAGAGCAGCAGGTTCCTTTTGGTCCAATTTCTGGTGCGAATTTGCAGTCCCTGGCGACTGCCCAGATTCCAGCCACTGCAGCCCAGGTTCCGGCGCCTACTGCCCAGATTCCGATGACTTTTGGGGCAGCCTCCAGCAAGGATGGGGGGCTGCACCTAGACGTTCTTACAGCTGTTGTGCCTCCTTCCATTACGCCTTCAAATCAGCACGAATCGCGGGCTGACATTGCTCACAACAGTGGCGTGAATTTCGGGATGAATTTGGACGTGTACAAGGCCTCCAGTTTGGAGCAACAAAATGGGCCTTTCCACAATTCCAAATCTGGTCCAGCTGCTGTGATCTCAGGTGTGCAAAAAGGGCAGGTCCACCTTGCCGAAAATACTCACCCGGGGTCATCAAATCCGTCCATAACTGCTAAAGAATCAGAGAGATCCTTGGGCATGCACCTGGACATGGACAAGGCTGTACATCACGTTGCTGAAGTGCTAGGAGGGTTTCCATCCATGGATAAGCAGCCCTATGAGATTCAGCACGAACCTGGACGTCCTGAGGGTCAAAATGGCGACGTATTTCACCAACAAAGTGCGCCAAATCAACAAAATCAGCTGGAACCCGCAGCTGATATAACGGGGATATTGCCTTCCATTTCTGCTCACGCGGCTCCAGCTGCTATGCTGAATTTGGACGCCAATCAGTCTTCAAACCTACCAAAAACGTTCTTGACAATGATTAGGGATCTTAAAGAGGCCGAAAGTAGTGCCCCCACATCACCTACTTCCTCGCCTACTGCTGATGCGACTTACCATAGCAGCAGCGAGTTAATTGCAGTGCCACTCGCGATGATTCCTTCCCATATTCAAGGGCCAATTCAGCATCTGCAAGATGGAAGGATGCATCACGCAATTAATGCCCCCACCTCCACAAGGCAAGGTCTAAAGTCAGATTTCTTGGTGGCACTTGATGGAAAGGTGTATCCCCGAAAATATGCTACAGCTGGTACTAATTTCCAGTTTGTTGTCCCGATTTCTTGCCAAACTAATGATGAGGATTTGGCGCTGCCACAAGAGGAAGTCAACACTGCAATTAATGGAGATCGCACCCCTAATCTGCATGTATTACCACAAATAAAGACAGTTGTTGCAGGCTCTCTGGATGTTGATTTGGTTCCCCACTCAGCTCTAAATTCGCCTAGTCATGCCTCCGTGGCTATTGATGTGGCGGGTGGTGAGATGGCCCCTCCTTTGGGCTTCTCATCTCAAGGGAACACGGCCCAAGACTTGCATAATGCTCTGGACCAGGCGGATTTGGGCTCACCTTACACAACTCAAGCCTTTGGCTTCAAGTGGGCTCCCTGGATTTTGAGACAGACCTTTGTAATGCTTTCGAGGAACCAGGGCAGGGGGGTAAGTGTAATTCTTCTTGGCTTACTCTCTGATTTACTGTCAGGTTACTATTGTGTCTTCTGTCTTGAGGTTTTATGGTGCGTGTGCATGTTTTTACAATATATATGTCCATTGTGGGCTGGTATTTGTACGGTTTTTTATGGGGGTTTCCTTGAAGAAGGTTGGCACAATTTATTGTGTTTTTTGTCATATAACCGTGGGGAAGTTTAGTTGTTGGCGGCTATGCATGTTACCTGTTTTCAGATTTATAGTGCTGGCATATTTGGGGTTTGTTTGGTATTGATTAGAGAGTGCATGGGCGGCCCTTGCTATAGGGGGGATTATGTTGCCTTTGATAGCTGCCAGGGGGGTCAGTGTAATTTTGAAAACCAGTTAAGGTGGCAGCCAAGGCCTCTTGTGTACGAACATAGCTGTTGCTGCCTCTTAGTTGGTAACAGCAGGAGTAAGTTGCTGCTGTTCTGTTTTGCACTGCTGCTGCTGTTTCTGGTGCAGCGATGGGGGTTCATTGGCTCGCTACACAGCATTGTGGCTGTTATAGCTGGCCAGGGAAACTTCTGTGCCGATCGAAACCTGTTAAGGGGGCAGCTTGTAATGCTGGTTTTGCCTCCCTGTTTGAGAAGCTTAAAGGATTATGTTGCTCTCCATTGCTGCCAAGGGGGCGTCTGTAATTTTCAAAACCTGCTCAACAGACACAGTTTCTACTTTCACTTCTGCTGGGGGGGACATTGTAATTTTCAATACCCAGCCAGAGTTGCTACTGCATTTCATCTACTGCTGTTGCTCTGCATACAAGGGGTTTATTGTAATTTTCGATCTTTGTTGAGGGGCCAAATTTTGAAGATGCTTGATGGGCTTCCTGTGGTCGCAACGGTAGCTGGACCACTATCTTGGTGTCTATGTGGCCTTAATTCTGTGGCAGCTGCTGCGAATTACTTAACCAATTGTTGCATTGTTGCTGCAGTGATAGGTGCTCAAAGGGTTTGCTATAAATGCAGGTCACGATCCACTCCATTAGCTAATAATAATATCCACTTGTTGGGCCAAAAGCAAGATAGTACATGGGTGGCAACATTAATTTGGCATAAGCAAGGGAGAAGGACTTATAATTCCAGCGTGCACGACCTTATTGCTACTTTGGCGCATCACAACGTGCGTGGAGCTTTAGCTAACTTAATTTTAGAGTCATCTCTTGAATATTCTTGTTTTAGTACTACGAGCTACTTTCCTTTTGTTTATTTTAATTCTTTCGATCCCATTTGTAAAGGGAGTAGTACTCATTTTTTACAATTTGCGCAACACTTTCGGTTTCTTATTTTGCTACTTATGTATTTTGTGAACTTTCCTATGTAATAGTTTTTTATTATTAATAAACGGGTGGGGTCCCCTCAGAAAACCCTACGGCGGGCACGTGCCGATTTTTTATTTTTTTTTTTAAAAAAAACTTTTTACTGGCTTCCCTATGCGGATGTTCAAATGGTCACCGGATTTTTCGCCCGAAGTTGAGAGCTCGATTGTGCCCGTTTGGATCAGATTACCTGGCCTGCCACATCATTTATTTAAGAAAAACATTTTACTTGACATGGCTAAAGAAATCGGAACTCCAATCCGACTCGATGATCATACCGAAAGAGGGTTTCGACCGAGGGAGGCACGGTTGTGTATAGAGATTGACTTGTTGAAGCCCCGCGTTTCTAAAATTTGGACGGGCCGAGAAAGTAAACCCTTTCTTCAAGAGATCATTTATGAGCATATTCCGGATTATTGTGGGAAGTGCTCTCATCTTGGCCATCATCCCGAATCTTGTTACATTAAAGGGGATAATCCGCGGCCGTCGCGCAAGGACCTTATCAGAGGGAACTTGCAAAACCAAGCTCAAATTCAAGGTAATGGGACTGTTGTGAATGCTGATGGTGTGGATAATAAATATAATAATGTTAGCGTGTTGCCTAATGGGGAGAAGACTAGGCCTAAGGTTGTGAATAATGTTGTGGATAACGTTGTTGATGATGTTTTGCCTAATGGGGAGGAGACTAGGCAAAATGTTTGTAGTTTGGGTAATATGGGTGAGACAACGTTGATTGATGGAGATAGGGATCATGCTTTTGTTTTGGGTAACAAATTTGCTGCTCTATCGGACTGTTCAACCGAGCTTGAGGCCACGAATAAAGAGTTTGAAGCGGGTATTGCGACAGTCGTTGATGAGATTGTCGAGAGAGCTGGCTTTGTGGACCAAACGCAAAAGAAACGAGGCAGAAACCGTCGCAAAAAAGCAGTTGTCCAGCAGCAACAATTTTCTGCCCAGGGGGGTGATTGTAATTTTCAGAAATATCCAGGGGATGTTGCTAATGGCAAAGGGTACGACCCAGGGGATGCTGCTGTAATCTTGAAAGATAGCCAACGGACACATGTAAAGGGAGATGGCTCCATACAACAAGGGATAGAAGAGAGGCAGGGGGTGTCTGTAATATTGGAAACCTCCCAAGGGATGCTGCTGTAATTTCAAAAAATAACAAGGGAAGCCAACCAGGGGGTGCTGTTGTACTTTCGAAAGAAAGCCAAGGGAAACAAGTGCAAGGGGCTATTGTTCATTTTACAAACCAGCTTGGGGCAGAAGAGAAGCAGGGGGAAGATTGTTATAGTGCAAATCTACCAAGGGCTGTTTCGGTCAACAGTGAAAATGTTCCAGGGGAGGTACATTTAATTTCTGAACTTCAAAATAAAGACGAATGCAATGGGAACAAGAAGGTGCATATAGAGGAGGCAAGTTCTGAGGTTGAGGAGGAATTCCATTTTCCCGGTGAGTCGATGGATAATTTAAGGTGTCTGTTTTATAACTTCAGGCAGCCCAAAATTAAATCACAAATTGGAGCTGTCCTTGGACCTAATATGGAACAGCCCAGCAAATATGCATGTCCTCCGAGTGCATCATTCAACCCTTCTCCAGAGTCATCACACTCCACAACACCCCCAGTCGTGACGCCATCCCCTTTAGGTTTTTGTTCCACCAATAAGGACCTCCACGGCACTTTCAGATATTCCAGCTCATTGGTAGAGCCATCATCGCACACTCCGAACTTTCGTCATGTAAAGGACATTTACTCGGATGAATACTTGCTCGAGGAATGTGCCAAGAAAAAGGTATATCCACTTAATCGAACTCACTCGGGCGAACGCAAGCTGATGTCATGGAGTAGAGATGCCAAATTTCGGAGTCAAGTCTTAAGCTACAATCAGAGTCGAGTGACGACTGGAAAACACAGTACGATGATGATGACCCTTCTTTTGAATTCTAGGCAATCAGTTATTTCTGATATTCTTATTTTTGAATTCTTCTTTTTTCATATTTGTAAAGGAATAGTACTCCTAATTTTCTTTGCAGTATTGGATGTTGACGATGTCATGGGAAATGATGGAATCATGTATGTACGCTTTTTGAATTATTAATAAAATTACTACTTTTTCGGTAAAAAAAAACAAAAACAAAAACCCAAAACCCTTAAACCCTAAACCCTAAACCAGACAAAAGACGGACAGCTGCCTAAAAACCCTAGCTGACCACTTAGCCACGATTTCTGCCGCCACCTTTTAGCTTTACATCACCGTCGGCGACGGCGGCGCGGAACCGCCGCCGGCGGAGATTGCGGCCCTCTGATTCTCAGCCCTGCTGTCGGATTCTTGCACTAATCGGATAGACCCGATTCTTTTCTCCTCCAATTGGTGTGATTACAGCCCTAAATCACGAGATTCCAAGTCTCAATCGCTTTCCAGGCCTAATCGGACCGACCTGGGTTTTCTCTTGTTCGATTTGGGCGATTCCATCCCTAAATTGTGTGAATCGAAGTCTTAACCATCCCTATTGCACCACCGTGGAGTGTTCAGGACATGTGCGCGCCCTCCGTCCTACTTGGGCCGCCACTGAGGCCTAGGTTGCGGCCAGCCGCAGCCACGACCGAGCCGCCTCAGCCATCGGATACCTCTCAACGTCCTTCCAAATCCAGGTCTGATTTAATTTTGGATGTGCCTGGAGTTCGTTCCTCCATTTTCCAGCCCCCGCTGGCGTTCGGTTCCTTCTCCGTGAGACCAAACCTGGTACCTGTGGTGCACCCAGCCACAGCGGCGGCGGCGCGGCCAACTCCGCCAATGGGTCACGGGAAACCTGTTGTACTGCCTACTGGAAATGGACACCCCATCTTGCAACAACAGTTGCCTACTGGTAACCAGTTCCCAGCCGTGGTTGTCACTTCACAGCGCACTCCCGACGCTGAAACAGTGATTGAGGTTGAGCCGAAGCATACCATGATTGATGAAACTCCTGCTGTTTTATTCTCGAATGAGTCCTATGACCAGTTGGCCAAGACATTCTCATTAGCTTTAGTTGGAAAATTCTCCTTTGGAGTGCCGAGCCTCCGACAGATTCATGTTGGCTTGTCGTCACTCCACATCGTCGGGAAATTTAGGTTCGGTTTCGTGGATTCTAGACACCTTTTACTTCAATTTTCAAATGCCAATGATTTTATTAAGCTATGGCTGAGAAGAGAGATTGTGTTTAATGGTTTCCCCATGCGTTTGCTGAGATGGACACCGGATTTTTCTCCAAAGGTAAAATCGATTATAGACTGGAAGCCACCCACAACTGTTACCGAAGTACGAAGCTTCTTAGGTCTTGCCGGGTATTACCGACGATTCATTGAAGGATTTTCAAAAATTGCCCGTCCTCTAACCAGGTTAACCCAGTCTAGGGTAAAATTTATTTGGGACAAACATTGCGAGGCTAGTTTCCAAAAATTAAAGGATCAATTGGTGTCCGCTCCAGTATTAGTTATACCCAATGGGAACAATGATTTTAAAGTATACACAGATGCTGCTAAGGAAGGATTATGATGCGTACTTACACAAAATGGACGCGTGGTAGCCTATGCTTCCCGAAAATTGAAACCCTATGAGGAAAATTATCCAACCCACGATTTGGAATTAGCTGCTATTGTTTTTTGCCCTTAAGAAGTGGAGACACTATCTATACGGGACCGCTTTTGAGGTATTTACGGACCACAAGAGTTTAAAATATTTATTTTCACAAAAGGAGCTGAATATGAGACAAAGAAGGTGGATGGAAATGATAGCTGACTACAATTTCGATATTCTATACCACCCGGGAAGGATCAATAAAGTTGCGGATGCCTTAAGTAGAAAAGCTACTGTAGCCCATATAGCAATCAAAGAATGGAAATTGTTGGGAGATATTTTGGATTGGAATCCTAGGGAAAAGAAAATAGGTATTTTATGTTCCACCGTACAAGCTCAGCCTGTATTACTACAGAAAATTAAGGAAGCCCAAGAAAAAGATCCGGGACTTAAGAAAATAGCAGAGGAAACTCGTAACAAACAAACTACAGAATTCACCATGACCAATGATGGGATTTTAAGATTTCGTGATAGAATATGTATCCCGAATGATGAAAGTCTCAAAAGAGAAATTTTGGAAGAAGGCCATAAGTCCCGATATACGATACATCCGGGTATTAATAAAATGTACAAAGACGTCAGACGACAATATTGGTGGAATAATATGAAGAGAGAGGTAGCCGACTTTGTGTCCAAATGTTTAACTTGCCAGCAAGTAAAAGCCGATCATCAGAAACCCTTTGGTCTTTTGCAACCTTTACCCATCCCTGAATGGAAATGGGAACACATCACCATGGACTTTGTTATGGGATTACCCAGAACTTCGAAAGGTCATGATGCAATTTGGGTAGTAGTGGATAGACTTACTAAGAGTGCCCATTTTATTGCCTTTTCAAAGACTTGTTCCTTGGACAAGATGGCTAAAATTTATAAACAAGAAATAGTTCGATTACATGGTATCCCCGTTAGTATTGTTTCGGACAGAGATCCGCGTTTTGTTTCTAAGTTTTGGCAAGGGTTACAAAGCGCGCTAGACACTAAGTTAAACTTTAGCACAGCTTTTCACCCACAAACCGATGGACAATCTGAAAGGACCATCCAAATCTTAGAAGATATGCTTCGATCCTGTACTATTGATTTTGGAGGAAGTTGGGATCGTCATCTCCCATTAGCCGAATTCGCTTATAATAATAGTTATCAATCGACCATTGGTATGGCACCATTCGAGGCACTTTACGGTCGAAAGTGTAGGTCACCAAATTGTTGGGATGAGATTGGTGAAAGGAAGCTACTAGGTCCAGAGTTGGTACAGGAAACCACAGAAGTCATAAAACTAGTTCGCAAGCGTATGGTCACCGCTCAAAGTCGTCAAAAGAGTTACTCGGATAAAAGACGAAAGGATTTGGAATTCGAAGTCGGAAATTTTGTATTTTTGAAAGTATCACCCAGGAAAGGAGTATCCAGATTTGGGAAAAAGGGAAAACTTGCACCACGATACGTCGGACCTTTCAAAATATCAGCAAAAATAGGAAAAGTAGCATATCGATTAGAGTTACCTCCAAGCCTATCTGAGATTCATAACGTGTTTCACATATCAATGCTTAAGCAATATCACCCGGATCCTTCGCATATTGTAGACCACGACTCTCTCAAGATTGATAAGGACCTAACTTATGAAGAAGAACCCGTCCGTATTCTCGAAGTTAGAAACCGCACCTTGAGAAATCGTTCCATTCCTGTAGTAAGAGTTTTGTGGAAATATCACAATCTTGAAGAAACTACATGGGAAAAACTAGAAGATATGATGGACAAATATCCATATCTCTTTGATTAACCAAGCCGAATTTCGAGGACGAAATTCTTTTAAGGAGGGGAGGATGTAAGGTCCCGATCTTTCACTCATACGTTCTATTATATATGCTTAAATGTATGTGACTTACGTGACTTGCATGTTATATGCATCATTTACGAAACAATATTGTTTTGCAAAATGTGCTCGTTTTATTTACAACATGCATCGAAATAGGATTATTTTCTCATCGATGGTTAACCATCCTTCCATGCATAAAAATTCAAGAAAAATATAGTATGTGTATATATACTTAAACACGTTTATATATATAGATGTACACACATTAGATTAGGAATTTTCTCTATACTTCTTATAAATGCCATTTCACCAAAATGTGTCACTTTTACAAAATAATCTTGAGAATAATTATTTAAATTTCTAACACATAAAACCATATATATGTATATATAGATATATATTTAGTTTTCATATATATATATTTTAGGAAAAGCCCTAAAGGAGGCATAAATTGCATTTGTCTCCCCTAAAGACTATTTTCTTCCATACTTTCAATAAAATATCCAAAATACATAAAATAACTCACAATTTCAGAAAATTAGAGGGGGAGGACGTTTTTCAGCATATATATATATGCATAAATTCAATGCATGGTGGATATTAACCCTTAGGTCTCAATCTTCTACCAATCACTATCCATGTACACTTGTAGAGACACTTGTATATACTTCTCTAGAAGTATACCTACATGTATGGTCAAGGATTACTTAGACTACCACTAAGCACTTATAGACCACCACTAAGCACCCTTAGACCTCTTAGTTGGGTATTGAGTTGGAAAGAAGGTATCATTAGATTAAGACTTAATCCTATTTTAATCCTATTTCTTCCATTTCTTCTAACATTAGTTATAAGTAGTCAAAGGTGCAAGAAAATGCAAAACACCACACACTCACACACACAAGTAGCCGGTCACACACACACCCTCATATTTCACTTTTGTTTGTTCATTTTACCCCACAAACTCACCTTTTTCTCCTTCTTGCACTACTTTGTTTCAAAACCTAGAAAGAAAAGAAGAAAACCCTTTAGAAGAAGGTAGTGATTTCTCTTGATACATGAGCTAATTTTCTTATAGTGTTAGCATATTATTCTCCTATTAGGACATGGGATGTAACCACAAGTTGGTTACCATCTCAGTCCGAAAGGATTTCACGATAATTTAGCTAAACGCATGTTGTATGCTCATGAACAATTGCGCTGGAAAATTGAACGTTTCTGTTGGATCTATGTTGCTAAAAATTAGATTTCATGCTTGTTTAGGGTTTATCTATGTGTTTAGGGTTTGTTTTATGTTTTAGAATTCGAAAATTTAGTGTTAAAAGCTGAAAATTGTAATTGTTTTCAAAGCTGAAAATTCTGTTTTCAAACTGGAATTACTGTTCCCGCAACTGAAAATCTTGTTTTTCAAGGCTGGAATTTCGAATTTTATAAGCTGGAAATCTATTTTGAAAAGCTGGAAAGGTTTTTCTATGTGTTTAGGGCTTGATTTATGTGTTAAAAGTTGAAAATTCAGTGTTTAAAGCTTAAAACTATAGTTGTTTTCAAAACTGGAAATTCTGTTTTCAAAACTGGAATTACTGTTCCAAACCGAAAAATCCGATTTCCAAGGCTGGAAATTCGAAATTTACAAAGCTGAAAACCTATTTTACAAAGCTGGAAATTGCAGCATGTAATCTCAGTATATTACAAGCTGAAATTTCCGAATTTTGCAAGCCGGAAATCTGCTGTCGCAGTCTGCCGAGTTATGGTTTCTATGCTGGAAATTTGGTGATTTATGCTGAAATTATGCAATAGTATGCTGAAAACAGTTTATATTGTGTGAAAATTATGTGATTAAGGGCCCAAAGTGTTAGGGGTGGATGGGGCTGAGTTCGGCCGGGCGGCAACGGGCTTGCCGGTCTTAAACGTTCTCGCCATCCATCGTTGCCTAATCCCACCTTGCATGGACGGAGTGTTCCATGTACTGAAGTGGGTCGTAGGAAATTCGGTATATGCCCGGGATATGACCACTGGAGTGTCTAGTTGGGTGGGAGTAATGGTTGGAATTGAATTACGGCACGGTGAGATAAGGTAGTCGCCCGTCGAGGCGAAAACGGTAGAAAAGTGTGCAATTTATGATTCTTATGAATCTGAAATTTTATATGGTTTATATTGATGCAAGTATGTGAAAATATGTATGTTCAAGTCACACACGCGCACCTTATGTGTTAAGTGAAATTACTACTCAACATGATTGTTGACGTTGTTAAATATCTAATGTTTTAGCCGGACATGAGCATGAGGTTATCAACGAGGAGGATAGCGAAAGGCGATTTGGAGCTTTTGGCTAGAAGAAGTCTTAGACGAGTTTTTGTAGTCGTGTTATGTATTTAGGACTATTATCATGTAATTGGTGTTTTGCTATGTTTAATAAATGACTTCTACAAAAATTTTCAGCTTACTATATTACAAGTATTTGTAGCATTTCTCTATAACTAGCCAAGGGTTTCGGGTCGTCACAGTTCCGGTCAACAGTGAAAATGTTCCAGGGGAGGTACATGTAATTTCTGAACTTCAAAATAAAGAGGAATGCAATGGGAACAAGGAGATGCATATAGAGGAGGCAAGTTCTGAGGTTGAGGAGGAATTCCATTTTCCCGGTGAGTCAATGGATAACTTGAGGTGTCTATTTTATAACTTTAGGCAGCCCAAAATTAAATCACAAATTGGAGCTGTCCTTGGACCTAATGTGGAACAGCCCAGCAAATATGCATGTCCTCCGAGTGCATCATTCAACCCTTCTCCAGAGTCATCACACTCCACAACACCCCCAGTCCCGACGCCATCCCCTTTGGGTCTTTGTTCCACCAATAAGGACCTCCACAATACTTTCAGATATTCCCGCTCATTGGCAGAGCCATCATCGCACACTCCGAACTTTCGTCATGTAAAGGATATTTACTCAGATGAATACTTGTTGGAGGAATGTGCCAAGAAAAAGGTATATCCACTTCATCGAACTCACCCGGGCGAACGCAAGCTGATGTCATGGAGTAGAGATGCCAAATTTCGGAGTCAGAGCCTTGAGCTACAGTTAGAGTCGAGTGACGACTGGGAAACACAGGTACGATGATGATGACCCTTCTTTTGATTTCTAGGCAATCATGTATTAGATGTTGACGATGTCATGGGATATGATGCAATCATGAATGTATGCTTTTTGAATTATTAATAAAATTACTACTTTTTCGGTTTAAAAAAAACCCTAAATCCTAAACCCCAAAACCCTAAACCCCAAACCCCTAAATCCCAAACACCAAACCCCAATCCCTAAACCTCAAACCCCAAACCCCAAACCACTAAACCCTGAACCCTAACCCCAAACCCTGAACCCCAAAAACCCAAACCCCGAACCCCAAACCCAAACCCCGAACCCCGATCCCAAAATCCCAAACCCCAAAACCCCAAACCCCGAAACCCAGATCCCAAAATCCCAAATCCCAAACCCCAGACCCGAAACCCCAAAACCCGAAACCTGAAACCGTAAAACCTAAACCGAGAAGCTATGGATACGGGATTTACTCCTCTTCCCCATGTTTCTGGTGATCTACAAATTGCCAAAGTACTAACAAAATCCATGACTAGACTACATCATCGATTTTTAGTTGACAAATTGATGTTTATTGATAACCTAGCATCAATTTGAGGGGGGATGTTATTATGATGGATAGTTACATTGTTGTAACTATCACAAGATTATATATTGTTACAAAATGTACATAGACATAATGTGCATAGCCATAACATAATTGTTGTAACTGTCACAACATCATATATTGTTACAAAATGTACATAGACATAATGTACATAGCCATAACATATTGTTACAATATACCCAGACATAATGTAGATAGCCATTATCTTGTACTTTATTAGAGATAGTTGACTTTCCCTATTTAGCCAGGTGCTATTTTAGGAGACTTGATTTTAGCTGCAAATTAGCTGGCTACCTTAATTAGGATATTTTCTAGTGTATATATACCTCTATCTAATAACAATACAATCATCAAGAAAAGAATCCTCTCTCTTTTAACACTATCAAACTCAGTTGCAACTTGTGGGTTTCCAAAATATTTCATTAAATCTTATTTTATCCAAATTTATTTTGAGGAAGATACAAATTCTCATAAGCTCCAAATATATGTTATAGCTATAGAAACATATAAGCTCTTAAGTGTAAAAGTTTTAAAGGGATAAAAAGAAAATTTTAAGAACGAGAGTACAAGTTTAAAGGACTGGGGCGTTCGCCTGGCGATGACTTGAGGCATTATCCAAGTAGGATAAGAAGGCCATGGCATAGGCAAACTTGGACGCTGCAGAAACAACCTATGATCTTGCATATAGTAACAGTATAAACTCTTAACTCTTGGTGAAGTATATGACACCAGATCCTAGGGCAGGACAAGACAAGTAGCAGCTGTCACCAATGAAAAATGCTTTATTTTTAACTTCTTTTACTCTCTCCCACACCTTGCTATCAAAATTCATTCTGAAGACCTCAAAAACTACATTTCCGCCCATAAAATATAGAAGTAAGAGTTCGCCACGAGACTCCTACAATCCAGCACTTTCAACATAGACAACACAAGGCCAACTGGTTCTTTTTCGTCAACTATCTCAATCGACCAGATATGGTAGTAATTAACTGACCAGTCGAAACCAAGTTGACCATAGATTTTACCATGACAGGTAACAGCCCGAACAAAAAACAGAGGCCCGTGGTCTCTAACAACACGAGTGGCGCATGAGTTTTTTCAGCCGCATGACTCTTGTTGACACACAACACAAGCACGCTATATTAGTTTACAGTGGTGTGTTTGATACAGGCCCCTCAATACGAGAATTTTTATTTTTTTAAGCGGAACCCATTGACAGAAAAATTTAAAAGTTATAGTTTTTTTCATCTATGTCGGACTTATATTAAGTAGAATTTTTCAAAACTGAGTGGGCTATCAAGTAGAATTTGACCCCACTCAACTTCCATATAGCTCAGGTTCATAACCATCATAATAACCACCTTTAGTACTCTCCAGAGTAAGTAAAATCGTAATTTAATAGAATCAACAGTATATCGAGCACATATAGGAAAAGTGAACAACAAACCAAACTCCACCATAAGTTCGAACTCGAACCAATTCCGAAGCCAAACGCTATCGATCTTACCAAGATTAAAGACAATCAAGGAAAAATACTGATACCTGCAACATAAAATCGCGAACAATTATAAAAGCCAACCACATGATGCATGAAATAAGCCACAAAGGCTCTGATTAAAAAAACGTCACAACGGCCACGTTAAATATCCCAATATAGCAATAATTTCTGAAGGTGACAATGATCTGATTGTAATATTTACCGAGAGAAAAGAAAGTTAGGAGCTCCACCCGAAAATAGTTGAAGCACAAAACAGAAATCTCTCAATTAACAAGTCGAACTGTAAAATAAATTAATAATCTAGCATCCATAGCATACAGAAACATAAATATATTGAGGCAACACTAACACTAGCAGTCTGTTGATTCAAGGATTTCAGGTTCATCCATGTAAGCCAAGGGCTTTGCTGAGCTTTCTCTAATGTTTGCTTGCAAGTACTCACATGGGCTGCTCCTATTCTCATCTCCAATTTCTTCTGCACTTGTCATAAGAATAAGAACTTATATTTTTAAAAAATTTAAATGATCCTCAACATTTGATTAGGAAAGAGCTAAAAAGAACAAACAAAACACTAAGGACATATATTTATGAAGAGAGACACACCTGCAATCCAAATAGAAATTACCAGGAGGGTTTAATCCAGCAAGAGTTGAAGTGCATTCTCATACCATAAAAGCAACTCAATTCATCTTGACTCCCAGATAAATGCCATTTGCCCGTTTCCAAAGAAAAGTAGACAATTTCCGAACCGCGAAGTAAAGGGAAATACATCCTGTTCCCACCGCAACTCGTCAAAACAGAGAACGATGAACTTGAGCTGAGATATAAGTCATAATTGCCCAAATCTGTGACGGTTTCCCAAGCCTGATCATTGCCATTCAAAATATAAACAGCAACTGTTTTTCCCACAGGCCCAACAAATACTGAAATCAGCTCTCCACCACACTCCACCAAGAAATTCTGATGAAAAGAATTATTCTTATAAATGCAAGCTGGTGGTCGGGGTTTGTCCAAAACTTGCCAGCTCGGAGTTCCTTCTGGTAAATCTATTTTGAGTTTTCCAAGATACCCCGTCCTTCTGATCTATATAATAGAAAGCATCCTTGAACAACACTGGGCTAGTGTGTGTTGCCCCCTTGAAAACCCTATTGCTTTGGAGTGTGTGGTCGAACCAATCTTCATCCCCAACATCCATTGTGGAAACAAAAACTTCACAATTATGACCAAACGCAACACTAATGAGTGTATGATTATAAGGTTTTGGTAAGAAAAATAAGCTATTATGGAATTCTTTCAAATCGAGACGATAAGTGATAATGCGCCTTGTAAACGGATTGTAGAGAAGAAGAGATACAATTCCCGAGAGTAACAGCCAGCCGTTATAGGAATAGCGGATGACATCAGGACCATTACGTTTTCTAATACAACCAGGAATTTTCATCATGTAGTAATTGTTACTGCTATTGTGATTCCTGGGATCCATGAATTTCCAAAGGTTTTGATCTCTGTCTAGAAGCATGAGTAATGGGAACGGGAAATTGGTTTCTGCTTTGAAAATGGCTCTTCTCCAGTCGACTGGAGGGGCAACTGACCGGCAGATTCTACTTACAGCTCGAAAGTTCATGTAATCAACCGCGATAAGGCGCTTTGAAACTAGTTCAAGAACATCCAAAGGAAGGGTACAAAGCTGTGCCTCCTCTCTATTTTCATCCAAGTCCAAATTTGATCTGGTACTGGGGCTATTTCTTCCTTGGCGGTTAGAGTTGTCTTTGGTACAATGATCATCTTCTAGCCTGCAGGAGGAAATGCAAAATTCAATTTGTAATCTTTTGATTGTTAGAAAGTGATTGTAAGCTCTCAATTCTACCAAACACAACTACAACTTATGAGTTTCCAAAGCATCTTATTGAATCTTATTTTATCCAAATTTGTTTAGAAAAATATACAAGGGCTCATAAGCTCCAAAAATATTTTATAAGCTATGGAATCATATTAGCTCTTAAGTGTATAAGTTTTACAGGGAGGAAAAAAAAGAAGAAAGCAGATTAGAATTGAAAAAGTAAGAAAACATATGGAGAAAATTATGAAGGAATGAAGCCTTCACCTGACGACGACTTGTGGCATTATCCAAGCAGGAGAAGAAAGCCATAGCATAGGCAAACTCGCATGTGGCAGAAGCAACAAAACACTATCATCGCATATATAGTAACAGTATAAACTATTACTCTTGATGAAGTATATAACACCAGACCCCAAAGCAGGATAAGACAGGCAGTAGCTCTCACCAATAAAAAATGCTCTATCCTCAACCTTTTCCACTCTCTCAAACACCATGCTAACAAAATTCAGTCTGTAGAGCTCAAACACAACATTTCCACCCATAAAATATAAAAGGAAGAGTTCCCCGCGAGATTCCAACAAATAGACATCGGTGCGACGCTGCCATAGTCTCCAGACCGGCGCATCCAGCTTAGACAAGACAAGCCCAACTGGTTCTTTTTCTTCTTCAACTATCTCAATGGACCAGATATCATAGTAATCAACAGACAGGTCAAAACCAAGTTGGGCATATATTTTACCACCACAGGTAACAGTGCGACTGAAAAACAGCGGCCCATTGTGCCTAACAGAGTTTTTCAACAAAGTTGTGAGAAGGGTCTCCACCTGCTCCCAGTATCTCAATTCAATCCACTCCTCGCAATCAGATCCTACACAATAACACATTATGGATGGAATTTTTTCCAAAAATACTAAGACCTTGAAATCATCCAACCGGCAGCTGGTATTATTATTATTATTATTATTATTATTCGGGAGGAGTACACAACTCTCAATCTTGTAATTTGATAGGTGATGCAAACTAGGCAGAATAATAGCGACATCAAAAGTGGTGGAATATTTGCAAAGAGATAAAAGTTTGGTATCTTCGTCATACAAGACTTGCCATCCGTAGGAGCAAGAGACAATCTTTTTGTGGCACAAAGCAGGTATGCTATATGTATTGGGTCCTGATATGTCGCAACAGAACGTTTGTTTTCTGTAACCTTTGCCTGGGTTATATACCAGCCATGGACACGGGCCTCCCGGCGGTGGTGTTGGTAGCGCCACTTTGTCTCCACCGCAAATTGCCATATCTTCCTCTGAAACCACCAATCCATATCATATAGAACTGATTATGATTAATATAGAACTGATTATCTTCAAAAATCAAAACTTTGGGCGACAATTTAAATGAGTACAAATAATAGACCAACAATTAGACAAGTTCGATAGAACCAATTCCAAATACTAACAAAGGAAAGCAAATAATAATAATAATAATAATAAAGGTTCTACCTTTTCTGAGACGCCGATGGTAAAATCTGAAATCCTCTTGTTGTCCCCTTATTTTTCGGGTGTCGAAAGGGGGGAGTTTGGAAACCTGGATTGGTGTTTGAGACTGAATCGCACTTCACAGAAGCCACAGCCAAAGGCAGGTCTTAAGTAAATCCACCTAATATACCCCTTTTTTCTAGGCAAGTTTGACAGAACCAATTACAAATACTATCAAAGGAAAGCAAATAATAATAATAATAATAATAATAATAAAGTTGCTACCTTTACTGAGACGCCGATGGTATAATCTGAAATCCTCTTCTTGTCCCGTTATTTTTCGGGTGTCGAAAAGGGGGCGGTTGGAACCCTAGATTGGTGTTTGAGACTTAAATCCACTTAATATATCATTTTTTTTATAAATCACCGTCTAATAACTGCTTATTTCTCTTTTTCTTTTTCTCTCTCTTATTTTCTTTCACTTCTCTCTATTCTTTTTACATATATTCTCTCCTCTCTACTCTCATATCTTTGTGTAAAAAATTGGGTTTCTTTACAAATTTAAAATAATTTTCAATAAAAATACCCTTTAAAATATATTTAGGGTCTGTTCAAATTGTTTAAAAGAAATGCTTATTAAGTTGCATTTTCTATAAAAAAAATTTAAAATCAAGCAATTTTATATTTTGAAGTAGAAATAAAAAATGCTTTAATATTTACTGTATTTTAAGCTATATTGTGTAGTTTTTATAAAAAGCCCTCTTTTTTTCTTTATTTTTTTGTTTTAAAAAGTCCATTAAAGCACATTTTTTTAGCTCAAAAAGCTTTTTTTAAAAAATAATTGCTTCTTCTCTAAAAAAACTACATCCAAACGAACTTTTAATTATTAAATCCAAACACAAAAATTAATTTGCTTTGCAAAAAAAAGAAAAAAAAAAAAGGAGGTAAGATTGAATTAGCCACAACAAAATCATTCAATTATAATATTATATCAGGAGAATTTATTTTATCACGAATATTAATGATTAGAGAAATTTTAAATCTTGTAAATAATCTTAGCAATTGAAAGATCTATAAAATCATCCAAAATTTATAGCTGAAATATTTATAATAAAGAAAAGAATAGAGAAATTTAATAAACCTAGCCAATTATTGTAATATAAAAATAATTAGAGGAGTTCTCATAATTAAAAGTCAAAGTGTTTACTAATAAAATAAGAAAATATAGAATTTTAAAAGAACTAATAAAAAAATAAATAAAAGTAAATACTTAAAGAAAGTCAAAATTGATATTTAGATTATCAAAAAAAATGGATATTTCAAGAAGAAGAAAAAATTTCATTAATGAATTAGGTGAGAGAGAATAAATAATTAAAGAATAAAGAGGGCTTTTTATAAAAGCTACTCAATATACCTTAAAATAAAGTAAATATTGAAGCACTTTTTATTTCTGTATCAAAATGTAAAACTGCTTGATTTAAAAAAAATATATTATAGAAAATACTACTTAATAAGCATTTTTTCTAAAACAATCAAAACAGACCCTAAATATATTTTAAAAGGTACTTTTATTTGAAATTATTTTGAATTTTTAAAGAAAATCCAATTTTTTAAACAAAGATATGAGAGAAGAGAGTAGAGAATATACGTTAAAAAGAAGAGAGAGAAGTGAAAGAAAATAAGAGAGAGAAAAAGAAGAAGAGAAATAAGCAGTGATTAGACGGTTATTTATTAAAAAGAGTCAATAGCATTTTATTACCTAGTATTATCCGAAAATTACAAAATAAACCCTGTGAAAAAAAATCACATAACAAACCTTGAGTTTTGATAAATTTGCTTACCACCCCTCATTCTTGATTTATGTTTTAAAAAATGTAAAAAGACGGAATGGCCTTCTTTTGAATTCAATCGTATTACCCAATTTTTTTTACGACATCTTGTATTCCCCCTCTAACGTAAAATCAAAAATCGCACCCCCCCCCCCTTCTCTCTAAAATTTGAAAACCCTAACAAAGATGATTTGGGGGCAAATCTCTGTCGATTAATCGGTTGATTAGCAACAAGATCTATTGTTCTTTCACCCCATTGACATTTTCTATTTTATTTGACAAGCAATTGCTTGAATTAGAGGATTTCGGCCGGGTGAACCATGTGATTTTTTTCTCTTCTTTTTTTTTTTTTTTTGTTTTTGTATCCACGTTGAAAGGCAAATATATGAAAATGTGATGTTGAAAGTGTTGTTGTTTGTCTACATGCGAGTTTACTTTCGTTTTTTATTTTTTTTTTTGAAAAGTATTTGTTGTTTTTCAAGTTTATGTAGCAAGTAAGGTTGAAAGTGTTGTTGTTTTTGAGTTTGTGTTGAAAGTGATATTGACAACATTGTTGTTTTTCGAGTTTATGTTGACGGTGAGGTTGAAAGTGTTGTTGTTGTTCAAGTTTATGTTGAAAGTGTTGTTTGTTTTGCTTTTTTTTTTTCTGTTTGTAGAATTTAAAGTGGATGCTTGGTTTTGTTTAAGTAGTGTGTAAATTGAAATCTTTCCAATATATACTAAATGAGAGATATGAAAGTGTGATCGAGGCATAGGAAAATGAAAATTCAAGTTCATTGTAGATTTTCCTTTGGCTAGTTGTTTTCTTCGTCTTCCACATAATGAAATTGTTCCGGATAACGAAATTGTCTTCGTCTTCCATATATTATGAAGGGTGCCCATTTTTTATTTGTTTTTTGGTATTAAAAATATGCAACTTGTGTTCATAAAATGACAAAATATAAATTATCTCAGTTGTTTTCATATCAAATTGAGTGGTCGGTGTGGATTGATCATGTAGTACTTTACATTTGTTTATACATATGTGTATGCATATATAATACATTTACACACACACACACACACACACACACACATATATAACAAATAAGTGAAGGACTATATAGAATAACAAAACATATTTGAATAACAACAATAATTTGCATATAATGACAAAAGTAATCTTAAAATGAGTGCATTGGTTATTAGACTATATAGCTGGATTTATTTGGTTTTGTGTCTTGTCTTGCAGGATGAATGTATATCATAACATCCATATGTGGATTGGTGGACAATTTGTCACCAATCCCACTTTGAAGTATGTTAGAGGAAAACTACGTCACTTTGAGGGTGTGAATTTAGATTACATTAACGAGTTTGACTTCAATGATTTCTATAAAGAAAGAGGCCACTATTGAGCATTACTATCTAATGCCCGGTAAATCACTTGAAGAAGGATTGAGGCTTATTGATGGCATGTGTAGTATTATTGACATGCAAACCATGTTTAGAGGTTTAGATGATATCACCGTATATACTATTGAGGTGGAAGGACCTCTTAGGGCAATTGATCCAAAAGGGAATGAGTTGAACCTACAAGAGTAGGAAGAGACTTCCACAAAGTACCACACTTATAGAGTTGATGGAGACATAAATCATACTCAAGAGCAATATGTAACACATGTACCAAATATGCTTGAAGATGCCAACACAACTACGGATGACATGTTTTATGAAGATTTTGGGTATGATGGTACTAATGACCATGTGAACATACAAGGCAAAGAGGAGAGTCACACAACTTAAGATAAAGGAAAGAAGCCTATGGTTGCTCTTGATCCTGATCCTTCTGATGGTTCAGATGGTGGCAGGGATGATGATGATTATCTGCTTAGTGAGTCAAACACAGACTCACTAGGGAGTGATGCACCATCTAAAGTATATGAAGTTGTTGAAGGTTTTGATAATAATTGCATTTTTTTCTAAGAGTGTCCATAGCAAAGAAACAAAGAGGAGATAATACAATAAAAAAATGGTTAGAAAAGAACAATAAGGGAAAAAGGATCTTACAGGAGAGGGAAGCTGTTGTTCCACAGGGTGATTGGTATAGTGAGCCAGAGGTCGATACAAGCTTTGATATTCCACCAGCTGAGGGAAATGGTACAAGGAGTTTTCCAATTTTCAGATGAGGCATGTAAAAAATATGACATGGTTTGTTGGGCTGAAGTTTGACAATCAGAAAGAGTTGTTGAGTATAGCGTGAGGAATGGGTATGACATTTAATTTGTGAAGTATGAGAAGAACAGAGTGACAGCAAAGTGTGCACGTGGAGAATACACGCATCTGTCATGCAAGCTAATAATACATTCCAAGTAAAATCATTTAAGGTGGAGCACAGTTGTCCAAGGAAGGAAAAAAATAGCAAGGCCACTACAAAGCACTTTGCTAAAAGAATGAAGACCAGTATAAGAGACAATCCCGATGCCACCATTGAGCATTTAATCACAATCATCAGGAGAAAGTGTGGTTTAGATGTTACATATTGGATTGCCTTGAGATGCAGAAAAATTGTGATTTCAAAAATGAGAGGTGAAAAGGATGTTGAATATGCTTAACTATGGAATTACTATAAAACGGTCAGAAATGCAAACCCTGGAAGTCAGATTTTATTAAAGAAGCAGGAGGACATCAACCCACCAGTCTTTGACAAAGTGTTCTACTCATTGAGCGCAGTGAAGGATGGATTTCTTAAGGGTTGCAGACCTATTATTGGCCTTGATGGATGTTTTCTATATACTATCCATGGAGGGCAGCTACTCAATGCAACTGGGAGGGACGACAATGATAATTTAGTCCCAATTGCCATTGCATATGTTAGGAATGATAACAGAGAGACATGGACTTGGTTTTTGTCTGTGTTGCTTGAAGATCTTGGAGGTAATATAGGTTGGGCTTTTATCTCTGACAAGTAGAAGGGGTTGATTGCGGCATTGAAGGATATTATACTATAGTGTGAACACAGATACTATCTGTGGCACATGTACCATAATTTTAGTCAAAAGTGGAAGAGCCAAGAGTTGAAAAGCTTATTCTGGAGGGCAGCTTCTATTGGAACAATTAAGGAGTTCAATCAAATAATGCAACAGATGGAGGAAATGGATCCTAAAATTGATCCAGATATTATCCCTGCAGCTGAATGGATGTTGAATATTCCCCTAGTGCATTGGTCCAAGTCACATTTTTCTTATTATGCGAAATGTGATGTCTTGGTAAATAATGCATGTGAATCATTTAATAACATGATTTTGCTTACTAGAGACCAGCCTGTAGTGTCTATGTTTGAGTGGGTTAGGAGTAAATTAATGATAAGGATACAAGTTAAAAAGGAAGGAATGTTAAAGTATAGCAGTCTGATTTGTCCAAATATTTTGAGAAAAGTCAATAAAAATTTGGAGTTTTCAAGGAATTGTGTGCCAAGATGGCGTGGATTTCATGAATTGGAAGTGGAGTGTCGGGATAACAGGTTTGTGGTCAAGTTGGACCAAAAAACCTGTAGTTGTGTGTTGTTCCAACTATGTGGATATCCTTGCACACATGCTTGCGCAACAATTGGGCAAAGAAGAGATTGGAGGATTACATCGACCCTTGTTATAGTAAGGGCAAGTATATGATGGTTTATGACGAGATGATACATACTGTGCCGGGCAAGTTGTTTTACATACGAACCCCTATTGAACCATTGACACCTCCACATTATTAGGTTAAAAGGGGAAGGCCCAAAAAATTGAGTAGGAAAGCTCAAGGTGAATCTGACAAGGTTAGCACAAAGTAAGGTAATACTCACACATGCAGCATTTGTCGTACTCTTGGACATAACAAAAGAATCAGTCCAAACAAGGTTACAAATTTAATTTTTTCCTATTATAATTTTCAAATATCATATGTTACATCCTTAAAAATTGACACAATTTTCCTTTAGGGTATTGCAAAAGATTCTACACGAACGGGTAGTTTAGCAAGTGGAACAAGAAAATAGGTATTATTAATTTTTTTCAAATTATTATTTGTTAAATGAATTCATACTTGTTACTTATATATCTAAACAGGCTATTAGGTCCTCTGCAAGAACCTCCAAATTTGTACAGAGTTCACAATCTGCAAGCAAGACACATGTGCTATTAGTTATCAAAATTTAATGTCTTACTTGCAATAATATTTCTCATATGTTATGAGACTTTGGGTAGGTTGTAGGTGGAACATCTTCTCAAGACAAAGCAACATCAAGTGCTGCTCAACAAAGATCAACGCCTGTTCCACCAAACACCACAACACAAGTATAAATAACAACTAAACCCTAATCGAATAATTAACAATAACCCACTATTTACCTTGTTACTTTTTTCCTTCCATAACAACCTTCAACAACAGTAGCAAGAGTACCTCCACCAAGAGATTTGGGGTCAGGTCCACTTGATACAAGCATGATAAAGAGAAGGGTCAAAAGAGCAACTATGGATGAGGTGCTACAAAATATTAGTGAAAGATCGAAGGAGGAAAGGAATGCAAAACCATGAATGCTAATCTTCATTGCAGGATGAATTCAGAACATTTAGTGAAATGTGATGTCAAACGGATGACTTGTAGGTTTCAAACTGTAAACTTGTTTTGGGACTTTTAATGTTAGGTTTTGGTATTTCGTGAAGCCCACCTCAACTTATGTTTTCTATATTAGCTATTATGTGTGGTGGAAGACAACTTTATTTGTATGGCTGCATATTAAGCCTCCTGCACCTTTTTTTAATAATTGGTATATTTAATTAAATGTATTGGTGCTAGCTGGATGTCTAGACCTTTTGTTATAATTATAATGCTTGGTCTCTCTTTTCTATGGCGTAATGGTGGGGCTTACTAAAAAGCATTAGATTCCTTTGTCTTTGTCCCAATATTCCATATTATTGTTTGTAAATACAACACATGTGAGTAATACCAAAAAAATTCAGGTTATTGCATGCATTATTCTGTAGGTAGGTTTTTCTTTGCAAGTTTATCAAAACATAGGATTTTACCAAAATAAAATTTCAAAACATAGGGTTCGTTGTGCAATAACTAAACGAAAGATCTAACCCAGATCTCTGCAGAAACAACAAAATAGAGCAACCAACAGAGCAGCAACAAAAAAAAAAAAAAAACAAACAGAGCAACAAAACAAATGACCACAACAACCAAAAGAGAAATTCATTAATAATACTACAAATCAAAGTTACAACAACAATAACAAACCTCATCAACTACTTAGTACATTTAATTTTTCAAAAAGATTACAATAAGAAGACCAAATAAACCCCCACAAACAGCCCAAGCCAAATTCAAGTTCCCACCACTTTCAACATTCCTTCTTCTAGCAACAACTTTTGACCCGCTTGAGACAACTCCGTTAACCTCTTCATACTCATTTTCACCACTACAATGGACAGTCTCTGAATTGCTTCCATCACCAACCGGTACTTCCCACATCACTCTTCTGGAATTGCAACACCTAAAAAATTGATATTTTCAAATGGAGCAGCAATAAAACAACAACCCTTTCGTAGGCTTCGAGTGAGACTCTATAACTCTTATAGCCGCCTTTAGCTCACACGTGCAAAGGGGAGGAGGCGGATACCTGACCTCCACTTCGTTCCTTTGTTGGTAGGGCTGGGAAAATGAAGAAGATGCTATGACCGTGAAAAGGGGGCGAGAAAACTAGGGTTTCAAACTTACATTTTGTTTTGGGTCTTTTAGGGTGGGAAAATAGACTTATCAGATTAAAAGAGGGCATAATGGATATTTTTCGCTCACAGAACATTATCAGATTTGCAGTAAAAGCACGTAGAATTCACCGGAGTTATTTTTGTTAATTAGAAATTATACGGGACTTTTTTTGAGAATATTTTTTCACAAGGTCATTTGTGTTTATTAAAGATATCACATGGGGACTGAGTGCATTTCTCCCTTATAAAAAATGATATATTAGGTGGATTTTAGTCTCAAACACCAATCTAGGGTTCCAAACTCCCCCTTCTCGACACCCAAAAAATAAGGGGACAACGAGAGGATTTCAGATTATACCATCGGCGTCTCAGTAAAGGTGGCAACTTTATTATTATTATTATTTGCTTTTCTTTGTTAGTATTTGTAATTGGTTCTAACAAACTTGCCTATAAAAAAAAACAAGAGGATATTTTAGGTGGATTTACTTGAGACCTGCCTTTCGCTGTGGCTTCTGTGAAGTACGATTCAGTCTCAAACACCAATCTAGGGTTCCAAACTCCCCCTTCTCGACACCCGAAAAATAAGGGGACAACAAGAGGATTTCAGATTTTACCATCGGCGTCTCAGTAAAGGTAGCACCTTTATTATTATTATTATTATTATTATTATTATTATTATTATTATTATTATTATTATATTTATTATTATTATTATTATTATTTGCTTTCCTTTGTCAGTATTTGGAATTGGTTCTATCGAACTTGCCTAATTGTTGGTCTATTATTTGTACTCATTTAAATTGTCGCCCAAAGTTTTGATTTCTAAAGATATATTAATCATAATCAGTTCTATATGATATGGATTGGTGGTTTCAGAGGAAGATACCGCAATTTGCGGTGGAGACAAAGTGGCGCTACCAACACCGCCGCCGGGAGGCCCGTGTCCATGGCTGGTATATAGCCCAGGCAAAGGTTACAGAAAACAAACGTTCTGTTGCGACATATCAGGACCCAAGACATATAGCATACCTGCTTTGTGCCACAAAAAGATTGTCTCTTGCTCCTACGGATGGCAAGTCTTGTACGACGAAGATACCAAACTTTTATCTCTTTGTAAATATTCCACCACTTTTGATGTCACTATTATTCTGCCTAGTTTGCATCACCTTTCAAATTACAAGATTGAGAGTTGTGTACTCCTCCCGAATAATAATAATAATAATAATAATACCTGCTGCCGGTCGGATGATTTCAAGGTCTTAGTATTTTTGGAAAAAATTCCATCCATAATGTGTTATTGTGTAGGATCTGATCGCGAGGAGTGGCTTGAATTGAGATACTGGGAGCAGGTGGAGACCCTTCTCACAACTGTGTTGAAAAAATTTGTTAGGCACAACGGGCCGCTGTTTTTCAGTCGGGCTGTTACCTATGGTGGTAAAATATATGCCCAACTTGGTTTTGACCTGTCTGTTGATTTCTATGATATCTGGTCCATTGAGATAGTTGAAGAAGAAAAAGAACCAGTTGGGCTTGTCTTGTCTAAGCTGGATGCGCCTGTCTGGAGACTATGGCAGCGTCGCGCCGATGTCTATTTGTTGGAATCTCGCGAGGAACTCTTCCTTTTATGTTTTATGGGTGGAAATGTTGTGCTTGAGCTCTACAGAGTGAATTTTGTTAGCATGGTGTGGGAGAGAGTGGAAAAGGTTGAGGATAGAGCATTTTTTATTGGTGAGAGCTACTGCCTGTCTTGTCCTGGTTTGGAATCTGGTGTTTTATACTTCATCAAGAGTAATAGTTTATACTGTTAGCCCGGTGTTGTTCGAGGATGCTTTCTATTATATAGATCAGAAGGAGGGGTATCTTGGAAAACTCAAAATAGATTTACCAGAAGTAACTCCGAGCTGGCAAGTTTTGGACAAACCCCAACCACCGCCTTGCATTTATAAGAATAATTCTTTTCATCAGAATTTCTTGGTGGAGTGTGGTGGAGAGCTGATTTCGGTATTTGTTGGGCCTGTGGGAAAATCGGTTGCTGTTTATATTTTGAATAGCGATGATCAGGCTTGGGAAACCGTCACAGATTAGGGCAATTATGACTTATATCTCAGCTCAAGTTCATCGTTCTCTGTTTTGACGAGTTGCGGTGGGAACAGGATGTATTTCCCTTTACTTCGCGGTTCGGAAATTGTCTACTTTTCTTTGGAAACGGGCAAATGGCATTTCTCTGGGAGTCAAGATGAATCGAGTTGCTTTTATGGTATGAGAATGCACCTCAACTCTTGCTGGATTAAACCCTCCTGGTAATTTCTATGTGGACTGCAGGTGTGTTTCTCTTCATATATATATATGTCCTTAGTGTTTTGTTTTTTCCTTTTAGCTATTGCCTAATCAAATGTTGGGCATCATTTAAATTTTTTAAAAATATAAGTTGTTCTTATTCTTATGACAAGTGCAGAAGAAATTGGAGATGAGAATAGGAGCAGCCCATGTGAGTACTTGCAAGCAAATTCAAGAGAGAGCTCAGCAAAGCCCTTGGCTTACATGGATGAACCTGAAATCCTTGAATCAACAGACTTCTAGTTTTAGTTTTGCCTCGGTGTATTTATGTTTCTGTATGCTATGCATGCTAGATTATTAATTTATTTTACAGTTCGACTTGCTAATTGAGAGATTTCTGTTTTGTGCTTCAACTATGTTCTGGTGGAGCTCCGAAATTTCTTTTCTCTCGGTAATTATTACAATCAGATCTAGGCCTGTCAATGGGTAGGGTTTTACTCTATCCTTATCCATTTTTTTTATATCCGTACCCTATCCATACCTTAAAATTTTAAAATTTACCCATACCCTACCTTAACCCATATTCCTACAAATGAATGGGTTATGGTAGGGTCTTACCCGTCCCTACCCATTGGGTAATGATACCCAATGGATATTCATACACTACACGCATTATTACCCAATAGGTATTCGCACACCACACATATTTTTCACACACACACACACACACAAACACACATATTGCACACATATCTTTCACACACACACACACACACAAACACATATATTGCACACATATTTTTCACACACTGCGCACATATTTTTCACACACACACACACATACTAAACGCACATATTTTTCACGCACACATTGTGTTTTAACATACACACACTGCACACAATTTTCACACACACACACACGCACACACACTGCACACACACACACAGTTTCACACGCACGCACACTGCACACACACACACACAGAGTTTCACACACACACACACACACACACACACACACAAAGTTTCATACACACACTGCACACACACACACACACAGTTTCATACACACACACTGCACACAGAGTTTCACATACACACACACTGCACACACACAGAGTTTCACACACACACACACACACACACACACGCACACACACACACAGAGTTTCACATACACACACACACACTGTGTGAATTTTTTCACACACACACATATAGTGTGTGTGAAAAAACACACACTGCACAGTGTGTGAAACTGTTCACACACACACACACACTGTGTGTGAAAAAATACACTGCACACACACACAGTGTGTGTGAAAAAATTCACACACAGTGTGTGTGAAAAAACACACACTGCACACACACACACAGTGTGTGTGAAATTGTTCACACACACACAGTGTATGTGTGTGTGTGCAGTGTGTGTTTTTTGTGCAGTGTGTGTTTTTTCACACACACACACTGTGTGTGTGTGCAGTGTGTGTGTTTTCACACACACTGTGTGTGTGCAGTGTGTGTAGTGTGTGTGTGTGTGTGTGTGAGAAAAAATATGTGTGCAGTGTGTGTGCAGTATAGTGCGTGTGTATGTGCATGAAAACTATGTGTGTGAGCTAAAAAAAAATACAATATCTAAAAAAGGGAAATAAAAAAAAAATATGGTCTGGTAGGGTCCATACCCTACCCTAAAAATAGGATAGACCCAATACGCATACCCAATGGGTAAATATTTAAATCGGGTAGAGTAGGGTATAGAGTATATCTAATTGGGTATTTTTAGGGTTAGGATCAGGGTAGGATAAAATCCTATCCATTGACAGGCCTAATCAGATCATTGTCACCTTCAGAAATTATTGCTACATTGGTATATTTAACGTGGCCGTCATGACATTTTTTTAATCAGAGCCTTTGTGAATTATTTCATGCATCATGTGGTTGGCTTTTATAATTGTTCGCGATTTTATGTTGTAGGTATCAGTATTTTTCCGTGATTGTCTCTAATCTTGGTAAAATCGATAGCGTTTGGCTTTGGAATTGGATCGAGTTCGAACTCATGGTGGAATTTAGTTTGTTGTTCACTCTTCCTTGTACGTGCTCGATATGCTGTTGATTCTATTAAATTACGATTTTATTTACTCTGAAGAGTACTAAAGGTGGTTATTATGATGGTTATGAACCTGAGCTATATGGAAGTTGAGTGGGGTCAAATTCTACTTAATAGCCCACTCAGTTTTGAAAAATTCTACTTAATATAAGTCCGACATAGATGAAAAAACTAAAACTTCTAAATTTTTCTGTCAGTGGGTTCCACTTAAAAAAAATAAAAATTCTCGTATTGAGGGGCCTGTATCAAACTGTAAACTAATATAGGGTGCTTCTGTTGTGTGTCAACAAGTCATGCGGCTGAAAAAACTCACGCGCCACTCGCACCCCGCTTCCTTTCCTTCCTCACTCACTCTCGATTTCTCTCTCTCTCTCTCCTCGCAGGCGGCGGTGGTGGTTTGTGTGTGTGTGTGTGTGTGTGTGTGTGTGTGTGTATATATGCATACATAATTTTTGTGTATCCCTTAGGCCGTGGCTTGGCCTACGAAATTAGAAAATTAGCCATGGACAATCAATTTTGTTAGTTTTTTGACATCAATTTTGTTTTTGGCATGACCAGCCTACTTCTTGTTTTTTTTTCCGATCAAAACACCAAGCATTCAAACAACACATCATTCATACCAATCATCCATTCAAATCGACGATCATGGATAATCCAATACGAATTATAACAACAATTAAATTAGAAAGAGTTAATGTACCAACACAAATAACAAACCGAAGTAGTTAACATCAATGTTTCAAAGTCATAATTAAAGTTTGTAACATTATAACAAAGAGTTAATTTCTAGCAAGGACCAATATCATCATCCTTTTCATCATTGTCATGCTAGTCATCCTGTACATATACCAAATAATCATCAAGCCACTCAAGGTTAATGTTTCTCACGATAGCATCCTCCATTACAGGATCATTTTCATTGTCTTCCACATCAGCCTGTCCACCATCTTGATTTTCATCAGTACTTTGTTCTTCTTCCTCTACATTATGATCATTTCTTTGAATTGCCTTGACGAACAATTTGGTCTCCTTAGGACTTGTGGCAAACATCTTAGAGATGTCATCGTCTATGAACACATTTATTCTCTCCATTCTATTCCAACTATATAGGTTATAGCCTATGAATAGCTCACTTGTCTTCAATTCTTCCTTCTCAGGGAATGCTTTCTCAGTGATATCCTTTATTAAGTCTTTATACTTGTAATTTCTTAGATTGACACCCTTTAGCATCTTCTTCTCATTGTTATAATGAATCAATATATTAAAAGCTTTTGGCCTCCCCATTGTGCTAACCTATACAACATGAGCATCATACAACCACAAAGGAGAATTAGCAACAACTACACAACAAGGGGGATTAACGACAACTAAACAGCAGGGGGTATTAACAACAACTAACAACAAGGGAGATTAACAACAACTAAACAACAAGCTTCTGGCCTCCTCGTTTGCTCCAAACAACAACTAAACAACAAGCTTTTGCCCTCCCCATTTGCTCCAAACAACAACTAAACAACAATCTAACATGAAAAAACCATACCCATACATGTCTGAAACCGTACCAAAAAGGGAATTTCTGTAAAAATTAACAACATCTAACATGAAAAAAAAACCTTATTAACCACAATCGGACAACAAACACCAAAAAATTTCACAAATTTCAATAAAAAAATAATATTCTCAAAAAAACCCTAGAACACTAACCCGATCTCATTTTTCCACAACAATCGTTCTGAAAATACTTCAATAGCGAAATGTCGCACCTATTTGATACTAAAATGCTAAATGCTAGTACATCTAAGTTATTCGCATTACGTACCTTCACATCCATTAGAAGAAACGGCGTAAAGGCTCGTCACAGTGCACCGCTACAGAATGTGCCTTCGTCGGGGACTACAATGACTTTCCCTCATGCGAAAAAACCACAATCTCAGGTATTTGGATGCAGAAATGGTGGGTTTTTTCCCCTGGTACAGAGGGTGTTCACCAAGGCGACGGTGGCAGGAGGAAGGCCAATGGTTTTATGAAACCATTGATTGTTTTTCCCTCTGATATTTTTTAATTGCAAAAATAAATAGGAGGGTAATTTTGTAACTACACAACTCACATATTTTGGGGTTTTTAACACAATATATAAATTAAAAAATAGAGGGGCAAAATCGGAAGTTCACCAAAATATGACCAGATACCAGCTCGCCAGGGGGGTATTTGTAATATTTGAAGTTATAAGGGTATGTGTTGGTAATATTAAAAATTTTTGAAGGACCAGTTGTAGTATAGATACTTTAGAGGGTGGTAGATGTAATTAATCCTAACTATATTTAAAAATATGGGTTCGCGAACTTCACGCACAAAAAATACCGCAGGGGGTGGGGGGGGCGCGAGTGTGGGAGGCGTTTGGGTCGTGGGTCATTCATTTATTTGGTCCAGCAAAACGGACTTTTGCCTACCCGAGAGAAAGTTTCTAATATACTAGGCCCAATAAATAGTGTTTCGTGTTAATACTGTATAATCAAGGCCAATAATTGTGAATAAATGAATAATAAATATATAAATTAAAATTAAAAAAAAACAAAAATCAACAACAAGAAGTTGGGGAAAAAGAGGCCCAAATAGAAACCAAACATGGAGACTCCTCGTGGATGAGTTATGGATGGGTGGCGAGGGAATGATAAGGGCAATTATTTTAAATTTATATAAAATTATATTATGTGAATATTAATTTTTGTTAATTTAAGTTTTTGCTGCTTTGAAAATGGTAAAATTAGCTTTTTTATTCAAACAAACATATTTCGAATTATAACATTAGTGTATGCATGTAAGTTAAGAAAAACATATCAAAAGTAAAATCTTTTGCAGAATATTTCATTAATCTTTTCTACCACGTTTCAAACCCCTAATCGTTTGAAAATGCTCAGAAATAGAGAACACTCTAGTATCAAAACTTAAGTGCAAAATCTCAAGTGCATATCTCTTTTTCTCTACAAGAAACAACAACCCACTCACCCTTTTGTTGTGCACCTTTTTCCAGATTATCCTGGTGGGAAGTTATTTGGGTAGCTACTGATCAAACCACAAACGTTCCCCTAAAAATTTGACAGAAACCCATTTCCTGTAAATCTACTTCGAATATGGGTCAGGATCACTCCCATGGACTGCCCATTTAGTTTTCCAACACATATCTTCGCCATTATATCTTCTGAAAAAAAATATATAAAAAAAACCAATTGTTAGAATCCATACAATTCACCCGTAGTTCAAAATTTGCCAAGAAATCCAGTCTTTTCCGCAAGATTAACAATAACAATTAATCATTTTCTTATAATTTGGTGTGTTTATGTATATATATATATATGTATGTATATATTATTGGCGAAGTCAAGTTTAAACAGATAATTTTTTTTTTTTAAGAAAATGGAGAAATGAATTAATATGAGCTTACAAAGCAAGAGACAAAGGCTTCCACATCAAATCAAACCAACCATAAACCCAACAGTTTAAAAAGCACTGCATGATCCATTATTCCCTTATATGGCTTGGCCCATCCTAGGAGTCCTTATTGGGCCCACACCCCGTGCATCGCCAATTCCACACTTCTCTGTCTCTCTCTCTCTCTCTCTCTCTCTTTATGAGATTTTGCCAATAATGATAAGATTGTAGGTTTGAGACTTGCATGTAGGGATGGCAACAGATCGGATCTGGTATGAGTCTGGCCAGACTCAATCTGTCAGAAATTTTTGGATCTGGGACCCGTTCCGAACCCAATCCGACCCGACCTGCGTGAGATCCAAACCCGGTGGGTTGGACCCGTTGAACCCACCGGGTTCATAATCCGTCCCAACCCGCCAAACCTGACCCGCGAACCCACCCCAATAACTAAAATTTTCATTTTTTTAACAATTTTTTTAAGGCAATAATTTTTAAATTGTATAAGAAACTTAATAAAAGAAAACTCTCAAATTGTACACAAAATTCAATAAAATATATTCAAATGAAATAATAATAATCAACTTCAAATTTAGTGTTTAAGATTTTTTTTAATTATATTTATTTGTGTATTTTATATTATACATATTAAATATATACCTGTCGGGTCCGGGTGGACCCGAGACCAGACTCGAACCCATACGGATCTAGAATTCTAGACCTGCAATCTGCCCCGAACCCAATTTTTTGGATCCAAACCCGCCCTGAGCCGGTCGGGTCCGAGTTGGAAACCCGCGAAACCCAACTCATTGCCATTCCTTCTTGCATTGCCATTGTATTTTAATTTTTAAATTTATTTTCTCATTATTTGATGCAAGGGGTGTATGTTTTTTTTTCTTGATAAAAATCCAAGGTATATTTGTCAAGCTAGAGAAAACAAAATTTATATTATTTCTTTTGGCCACAAGGCCTATTAGCTTAATTAGTTAGAGCATTATGCTTAATACTGTGAAGGTTACATGTGTCAAGACCTGCATGGGCAATTCATTTCAATTTTTTATCATTTTTAATTGATTTTGCCATTGTTTATTGTTCTGTGTGTATTTTTCAAAAGAACAAAAACAATAAATGTATATTATTTCGTTGGGGGACACGGCCTATTAACTTAGATGGTTAGAGCATTGTGCTAATAACGCGAAGATCGTAGGTTTGAGACTTGCATGAGCCAATTAGTTTTTTTTTTTTCCACATTTTATTATTTGAGACAATCTTAAATAATTTTTAGATAAATTACGTTAAGCACTCCAACTTTTGGGGTATTTTGTATTTTGATATCCAATCTTTGTAAATCTATACTTTAGTACCTAACATATATCATTTGTACATCGATAGCATTTTTTTACACTATTCTGGTGGAATATTCCTCAATATTTCCCAGAATATGCTCGAATTTTCTACAAAGATTCCATCAAAGAAGGGAAAAAATATCATCAGCGCACAATAATAAAGGTTAGGTTCTAAAGCACATATTTATAAATGTTGGGCATCAAAATACAAAATATTTCAAAGATTGGGACACTTAACGTAATTTGATCTAATTTTTTTATTTTTTTTTATTTTTTCTCGAGGTATATTCTAGGTAAAAAGAACAATATGTTTAGGGTAAATAGTTCAAACATTTATTCTTAAAAAGAAAATTCTATCATTAATTACAGTTTGTAAGTAACTAACGTTAGTCACTCTTAATTTTAGACGTTAGACGTGTAATATTTAATCTAAACCATTACTTTTTATATGACCTATAACCTGTTGTACAGGTAAATTGGAAAGGTCGCCTACTATACAGGTTACCAAGGGATTTTTTATACAACGATTATTATATTAGACCATTTATGACCCACTAAATATTAACTAATTAAATTTTTATTTTTATCATAAAAAGGGAAAGTTAAAAATTTAATGACGTTAGATCCATTAGATCGCTATTACTCATTCTTTTTAATTTATTGGAAAAGTACAATATTATTATTTGTTTAAAAAATTACCATGGTACCATTATAATACTATGGTACAATTATAATCGGTTAAGTTTTTATGTTTTAATACCATGATACAATTTTTTTATTTTTTAATTACAAATACCATTATACTCATTATAAATTTTTTATTTTTTTAATGTAAGAAATGTGCATTAACAAGGATAGTTAATTGAAAAATATGAAAAAAAAAATTAAAATACTAAATTTATACCAATATAAATAGTATTATAACTTAAAAATTCGAATGTATGTTAATAATTGATAAAATTTTACATTTAATTTAGTTTTTTTTAACATTCATTACGAAATATTTTAAAAACATACACAGAATATGAACATTTGTTTTTTAAAAAAGAAAAACAAATTTATAAAATATGGATATCAATATTAAGTAAACTATTTATATTATTCGTAGATTGATATGTAGATATACTGAATAATGTATTTTTAAAACTAATTTGTACGCATAAAATACAAAGAGAGGAGTACAACAAGCATTAGTTGGTAAAAGAAATTGTGCTTTGATTATTAATGGAGATATGCTATGAAAAATAATAATAATAATAATAATAATAGTAATAATAATAATAATATAAAAATCATTTATTAATTTGAATAGTTATGGTTAATATATATAATGAAATATTATCTGCATATAGTTTGTTTGACTTATTTATAAAAAACAAAATTAATGTAGATAGTTTATTTGAATTTTTTTCCCCTAGAATTTGTATTTTATTTGTACATTTAAGAATTCATATAATATTTTGGGATAAACATTTTTTACCCTCCAAACTTTTCATGTTTTTGGACTTTACCATGTGATTTGTTTTTTTTTTTTTTTTTGCTATTTACTATATCAACTTTGCGTTTTTTTATATATTATCATCTAAGGACATTTTCCGGTGGAATATTCTGCCGGAATTCCATCACATGCATGTCACATGACTTTAAGTAAGGGCAAATGCGTCATTTTACATGGGATAAATACTTTTAACCCTCCAAACTTTTCACGTTTTGGGATTTTACCATATAAATTTTTTGTTTTTTGCCATTTGCCATATGAACTTTGCGTTTTTTACATATTATCATCTAAGGGAATTCACATATATGTCATATAACTTTAACCAGCTGAAATGACGCATTTGCCCTTAGCTTCATTGAAAAATGTAATGTGTCAAAAAATGCAATGTTCAGATGGCAAAGGGGGAAAAAAGGTTTAGATAGTAAAGTCCCAAACTATGAAATGTTTGGACATTTACTTCCTATCGATGCTATGATAGGCCATACCTATGGTGGGGGTGCTATTTTCGACCATGAAACATGCAAGATCTTGGTCGATTCTGAAGAAGTTTGATCACAGCTGTGCAAGGTAATTAAATATGCTAGTTGATATTTACTTGTGGCGAAAATTTGGTCTAGTTAGTATTTATATGTTCCAGACCTGATTTAGTAACTATGTTAATTTTTGTTTTTTTATCAAACTAGAAACATCCTAATGTGAAATTGGTGAAAGGAAAAGCCCAGCCCCTTTACCATCGTTGGTCCTACATTTTTGGGAATGACCGGGCTGATGGGCATCAGTCTATGGATGCTACCGATGTTGTGCAGGACTTGTTCGAGGAACACGCTGCTCCAACAACAGATCACATTGTAAGTCTGGAGGAGACTGACGACAACATTAATGTAGAGATGGAGAGCAAGCCAACACAGCAATGTTCATCCGCATCTACTGCTAGCGGCTCGAAGAGGGTGGCGTCAGATTGTGGAGGTAAACGCAAGAAAGGTCCAGACGGTTTGCCGAAGTTTGAAGCTACTATTGAGGCATACTTGGAGAAAACTACTCTGTCACTTGGTTTGTTAGTGGAGAAGCTCAACAATGTCACATGTGTCACTATGAACATTATTGTACCTAACCCAATTGACAAAGCAAGTGCTATGCATCGTTCCTTGTATGAGGCTGTGTCGGAGCTAAGTGGTTTATCTATGGAAGAGTGTGTCGATGCCGTCCGCTATCTTGGTCATAACAAGACCGATTTGGACTTGTTTTGGGGGATGACTACCGAGGCAATGGAGCGTTTCTGCCATCTCCTAATTCGTGACAACACCTTTTCTCCTTAGTTATCTTGTATGGTTGTGTATATTGGGAGCTTCAAACGTAATCTTGCTTCAAACAATCAATATCATGGTGTGTATGTTGTTAGAGTAACGGGGTATTTTGATATTACATTTTGGATACAGTGGTCATTGTAAGTTAACACTTGATTACTATGAGTTAGCCTTTTGATTACTATTATATTGATGTAGTGACCATAGCAAACTATTGTCTTGTTTGTGAGAAATATGTGTATAGTTATCTTTTGATAACCAGGAATTGTCTACAGGGTTGAGTTGCATGAGTTGTCACCAAGATCATCTAAAGATGAGAAGGTTGACCATATATATCCACTTTGTGAAAATTTTTCGGGGTAGAGGAAATAAAAGGTATATTTTGCCTGCCATTTTCCTCTTCAAGAAACACAAATTAGGGCCTCAGATTTATTTGTGCAGGGAAAGACGGAGACATCATTTTGAACAAATTTCACCCAATCTTCCACTTAAAGCAAGCTATACTTGAAGGGTAATCTGGTAAAATGCTATTCTATAAGAAATTCAACTACCAATTATCAAACACAGCATTGATAACGCAATAAGCCAGCAATCCAATTAATTTGATACCAAACAAGCTTAAGAAATTCCACAAGTGTGGGACCCACCCATATAAAGGATTTAGTGTCTTATGATCATAATCCCTAATCAAACACTTCCTATGATTATTACAGTATTACTGCAATTAATATTATACTACTTCCATTTCATATTATTAACCGTTTCAATATAAATTTCTTATTTCATAGTACTGTCATCTTATGAAAATAATATAATATTTAATGTATTTTTATCAAATTAGCACTCAAATTAAATATCATTCAACCAGCCTTATAATTATGAATACTAGCATTAATAAGAACAAATTAATCAAGTATAGGAATCATAACTAGTAATTTTTTCTTAATATGCATAACACAACCTTATATGACTACTATTATAAAACAGATATAGGACTAACTATTATTATTATTGGTCGTAAGGAAAATTTGTAATAAATTTTACTATGAATAGAAGACATTTGTAATGAATTAGCGATGGAATTCTATTAAAATAAAAGTCAAATAACAATTACTTGCAATGTATTTGGTAATGAATTTGTTATAAACAAAATTTATCAAAAATTATATTATAAATTCTCATTAAATCTATAATAAATTGTTCTATTACTAAAAGAGATGCATTATTGTGGTGAGTTTAACAAAACATTTTTAATCCGTTAATGTATAGAATAATATCCATAAATGTGCTTTCATTTTTTTGCCGTATGCATTAAACTTATTATTATGTCTATTTCATTTAAATTTTAATTATTTTCAGAATTTTCTTATCGATATATTTCATATAAATAGAGAGACAATATAGATTTCATTTTTATTTCATAGAAACATAAAAAAAAAAAATTGCTAATTGTTATTATTAAATAAATCTAAGGGGGATTTAGGATATTTAGGGGCAGGTAGATAGATCCCACCTGTACGGTTGCATGGCGCCATGGATTCGGACAATAGTGCACTTTGCACCTGTACGGCTACACATTTTACAGGGCTGCCTCTTCCTATGTCACCTCATTATTCAACCCATGCTCTGTGTGTGTGTGGGTGTGTGTTTTTCTTTTTTATTTAATTTTATTTTAGAGTGTCTTTGAAAATAGAAAAGTACAAACTTTTTGTTTGAGTAGTATTGTAGCATTAGACTTTCTATTGTACATTATAATAATAATAATAATAATAATAATAATAATTGAAAGATTTATTGTTAATATAGAGGAGATATATAGTTTCATCTTTAAGGACTATAACATTGCCAAAAAAGTATAACCTAATATTTTTACAAGTATACATACTCTTCCTGGTAAGAAAAAAAACCCTCCAGAAACCCCCGAAACCCTTCCTCATGGTAAGAAAAAATCACGAAACAGTTGCATTATAAGATTTGGTTAAGTGTTATTTTGAGGTGAAGTGATTTACTGATACATAAATGCGTTACCACTAGACATAAAAGGCCTTAGTATCAATTAATGGTGTCAAATTATAAACTCAGTGCCAACAATCATGTTAATAGTCTCGTTTCCAGGAGAGAGAGAGAGAGGTTATTAAAAGAATTCAAAAAGTCCACCCAAAAATCAAATAGTATTATGCTTTTGAAAAATTACAATTTTCGTCCGCTATTTATTATCGTTTTGGTTTTAGTCCTCTAAATATATCAAGTTTAATTTTAGTCCTATAATTTAAAGAAAATTGTCAATTTTAGTCTGATTTTCCTGGACTCCGGCAAAATTGCTAACATGGACAATTAATTTGGGATTTTTGGCCGGCGTTGAGTGAGGTGGAGTCCACGCAAGAATTTTTTAACAATTGTCCCTCAAAGCTAGTGAGGTGGACGACAAGTAATTAAAAATCCTTCAACCTTTTTTTTAAAAAATTTTAACAACAAATTCTTGGTTTGATTTGAAAAGAGGAAAATAAGACTTGAGCCTCCAAATTTACCTCGTGAAGTGCTCCAAATTTTCTCCCAAAAAACAACCCTAATTTGAAACTCCCAAGGAAGAAGAGCCGACCATCTATCTCCAAGCCTTGCAACTAACGAATCGAAGTTATTGATGTATACAATGCCAAAGCTAAGAGACCCAGATGATAATGGGTTCCCTCCCCCCAATTTCAGTTCGTATTTGTGTTTTAATTTTTATTTTTGTATTTTGTTTTTTCTCCTTTGGGTGTTAAGCGAATCTTTGTTGGTGTAAATGTGAAAAGATAGTGAAGACATGGTTTTGGGTGCGTTATTTGTCATAGTCTTAATTTTGTACTGTGTTGGGCAGTGTAGTTATATTTTATCTTGACAAGATAGATTCTTTGTAAAGGTTGTGGTCCCTTTGTGCATTTATTGTAATTTTTTTAAAAGTTTGTGGGTCACAAGAACACATGCCTATTGTTTGCTTACGTTTGACCCAAATTTTTTAATATTTTTATTTATTTTAAATTTTTATTTATTTAAATTTATTTCCTTTTTTGTGTTGAAATTGTTAATTGCAGATGAGAATAGCTCTGAGTTGACACTAGTGTATCATTTCGATGGAGTCATGGTTGATGGTCCTCTATGTGAGTACATTGGGGGAAAGGTTTTTAAATTTGATTTTGTTGATGTTAATATGCTTAAGTTTGGAAGCTTGAAGAAGTTAGCTGTGACTTGTGGTCTTAGTGGTTAGTTGAGGGTATATTCTAAAACATATGACAATAAGGCCTTTGTGGTTAAAGGCTCTAGGGCTTTAAAAGATTTGTGTGAAGAAAAATTAAAAGGGCATAAGGAAGTATTACTGTTCTTTGATATGGAGCTTGACTGTTTGGGTAGTGAGTCTGTGAGTGATAGGCTTGAAAGGTTTGACGGCAATGATAGTGTAGTTGATGGCGGTGTTAATGGCGAAGCTAGTGGTAGTGATAAAGACTATGCCCCCAGTAGTAGCGAGGAGAGTAAAGATTTTGACTTTGTATATAGTGAAAATGAAGCAAATCATGGAGGTAATTTGAGGGAGAAAAATGTATTTGACCGTGATTGTGAGTTGGATGGCCTAAAAGGATCTGATGAAGAGGGGCAGACTCCAAAGCAATTCAATCCTGCATCAATTTACATTCCTTATTTCTATTTGGGTCTGACTTTTAGTTGTAAAAACGAACTAAAAAATGCAATCAAGTCAGATGCTATAAATCAGCAGAAATATGTTAAACGAGCTAAAAATGATGAGACTAGAATTCATGCAAAATATGGGGATGAAAATTGTATGTGGAGACTGCATCCCATTAGAGTTAAAAATGAGATCACTTTCACAATTAGAGATTACTACCCTACACACACTTGTGCACCCAGGTTTAAAGTTAAAAATGTGAAATCTTCTTAGCTAGCTGATAAATTTTTGAAGCATTTCAGAAGTGATCCTAACAGGGACATACAGAAGTGGAGGTTTGAGAGAGTGGATGAGTTACATGTAGATATTTTTGTTAGTCAAGCATGTAGGGCAAAAAACTTGGCTTCGAAAAAATTAGAAGGGGACCATGGTGCACAATATGAATTGGTTTGGGATTATGCTAATGAAATCAAGAGAGCTAACCATGGAAGTACTATGATTTTGGGTACTGATCAGTCTGATGGTACCAATAGATTTGATAAGTTCTATGTTTGTATAAATGCTCTTAAAGTTAGGTTCTTGGGAGGGAATAGACCTGTTGTGTGTTTAGATGGTTGTCATCTGAAGGGAGCATTAGGTGGAGTGTTGTTATCTGCCTGTGGTATTGATCCAAATAATACCATATACCCTATCTCTTATGATGTCGTTAGTAACGAGAATTTTGATACATGGGAATGGTTTCTCACAATTCTAAAAATCGACTTGAATATTAATGAAGAATTCAAGTGGCGTTTTATGAGTGATAAACAAAAAGGATTAGTATAAGCTGTGTTTGAAGTCTTCCAGTTGACTGAGCATAGGCATTGTGTGAGACACCTAAGTTCCAATTTTAGTAATGCTGGTTTCAGGAGTTTAGCATACAAAAATGCTTATGGAAAGCTGCTGAGGCAACCACAATTAATGAATTTTCCTGAAGAATGCAAAATATGAATGAGCTTGATGAACATGCTTGCATCGTGGTTTAATGATAAACCACCTTATGCTTGGAGCATAGCACATTTTAGTTATAACAATAGATGTGATATCCTATTGAACAATGTTCTGAAAGTTTCAATGTTGAATTCTTGAATTCAAGAAGCCTAAGGATTTTATCAATGCTAGAGGGGATAATGGACCACCTTACGAAGAGACTCCAACAAAACAGAGATGATAGTCTTGAATGGGATGGGCTCATTTGTCCTAACATCCAGGAAAAGATTGACAAACATATGAGGAGGCTTGGGAACTGCATCCCAATTAAGATCAGTAACAGGCATTACCTGATTTCATGCTTTGATGGGGCAAAATTCAGTGTTGATTTGCAAGAGGGGACTTGAGGTTGTAGAAAATGGGATTTGTCAGGAATCCCTTGTATACATGCATTAAGTGCCATTGTTGCACAAGGGTTAGGTGTTGAAGATTTTTTGCACAACTGTTATAAAGTTCTTACTTATAGAAAAGGTTACTGCATTGTGATTCTACCAATTAATGGTCGAGATGTGTGATCTAAAACCAATTTCATCCCTCCTTTGCCGCCAAACTTTACAAGATAAGCAGGGAGACCAAAGAAGGTAAGAAGAATAGAATCTGAAGAGGTTGTACAGAAAGGGATAAAGAGGAACAGAGGCAAACCAAATAATGCCACAAAATTAAAAAGGCAACAGATTACTGTGAGGTGTAAAATATGTAGCATAGAAGGACACAATTCCAGGACATGTGACGGTTCACAGAGGCTGCAGCCAAGTGAAGCTTCAAATGAATGTGGAATTTATGGTGTCATTAGCACAACATCTACTCCAGTACTACTAGAAAAGCTAGAGGTATTATGCATTCTCTTTTTAATAATTGTTTGTTATTCTTTGTAGTTTTATTCACAACTTTGTTGTGTCATGTAGGTGAAGAGAGCTTCTGTGAAGAATACAAAAGTGAGAAAAGTATCAGGCTACAAATGAAATCTAAAAATTCAGCAAAGGTAAGACAGTTTGAGAAAGGGGACTAAACTAATCTAATTTTTTCCTTTGGTTTAACCATCTTACTCCTAATACTCAGATACAGGTCAGTACAAGTGAAAGCAAAATATCAAAGTGCACTCAAGAATATAACCCAAGCAATGAGCCATTTGTAAGTTTCATTTACTATATTGGTAACTTGAATGTATTAGTATGTTGTCTCTAAAAGTTTTTAACTTCGACAGGGAAGTATTGGTGACAATGCGACAGATGCAAACTTATTTGCATCATCTTCTCAAAATGCTCCATAAAATGGAATTGACGTGCTAACACCGAATGTTACACAGGCTGCTTATGTTGATTACTTGGAGAAGCCAAGTTTGAAGGAAGGACCATCAATGTACCAAAAATTCCAAGAAAAAATTCTTCCAATGTCAATTTACTTACACCTGCAAATTTCACTGAAACCAAAAGTGGAATGAGGCCCACATCTTTATTGTTCAACGATGGAAAGAGATTTGTATCACTTGCAAATCTTGTTGGAGCTATGAATGAAGTTCACAAGGAAACAAAGGGGAAGAAGAAGATGCAAAAATGAAGCTTGATATGACATTTCCAAACTGTATTGTATTTTGTTATATGAAAATTGGTTGTTATATAGACCATATTTTGGCATGTATTGTGTTAAGTACTTAGTACTCTCATCTATATTCAGATTTTGGCGTGATTGGATAGACCATATTTTGGTATGTATTTTTGAATGTTTTTGTACAATCAAGTTTTGGGAGTTATATTGGCTAGTTATGTACCCTTCTTTGGAAAACAGCCATTACATATGGAATGATTAATATCAATACATAACTGTTGTTAGACCAAATATTTTGTTTTGTGAATGTATCTATGTAATCTTCATTAATGTTAGTAGACATAATCAAATTTCTTCTTGGCTACATTTGTAATGTTCAGTGAAACACTCCAAATTTCCTCTGAAATACACAAATTAAAGCCATGTCATACAGTACATTAACTTAAATTCCAAAATGGCCAACACTTAACGTGCTTTACACCTTCATATGAACTTAATTACATAGCAACAATAACATCTTCTCGTAATTAACTTAGGTTCGATTTTCTTAACTGAAGAAGAACATAGTAACAAAATAGAACCAAGAGACAAAACAGAGCAGCCTCAACATATTTTCCCTTCCTCTCCAACTTTGTTTGACATTTCCTCTCCTCAAGTATTAATGTTTAAAATTCAAAAGCTGGTGTTCCCGCTTGTTGCTTTCCTCAATATCCCAATTGACTTCACAACAACTTCTGAACGTGTCAAGATCACATTTATGAGTGGGGGACTAATGTTGCGGGATATCTAACACGTGGCATGGCACCCCAACTGATGGGTGCCACATGTCACTTATAACACGTGGCGTAAGGGTTCAGCACAAGCTAAACTCGACCTATGGTTGCTCCCAACCTCAAGCAAGGCTGCGGTCGAGCCTGTACCTCTCCTTAATTACCACTTCTCCTTGAGTGGTAAAGTCAACAATCGAGCACTGGCTTATCAGCTATCGCCATCTTTTGTACACTCAAGCTCCAAGTTGTCTCCTACCATGCGCAAACCTATTTTACAACCGCCTACATAACCTGCAAACGCCTTTATGCACTTAGTGGCAACTGCCTCAGCAACCATTTCTCATATCCCAGGGCTCTGGACTTTTATAAATACCCCAAGACTGTCTCCAAAAAGGTAATATATTCACCACATTCATAAACCCTCTGCTCAACCTTGTATTGTGTTCATCACCACTATATCTGTTTCACTGATTTGAGAATCGGAGGATTTTTACTGTGAAAAATCATTAGAAGCTTCCCAAATACTTCTTGCCATTGGGGACAAAAGAGATTCTATAATTGAAAATATTTTGGTCAGAAGGGGTTATTGTATGCGACGGCCATGTACCAGCACCAACTAGTGAGGTGACGCCACATAATTAAAGGTGAAGACATGGTTTATTGTATTGTTTACATGGTTGACCTCCGTAAATCCGGACCATTGAATAATATCCGTGTCAGTAGCCAGCCCAGATATCCACGGGATTATTGCATTTTTGGTTGGCCTATTTTCACATCGATGACATATTTTTTCACCACTGGCAAAAATGGTACACATACTTTAAAAAATGGGCAACTCTGATAAATCTTCTAGGTACAGAGGTGTGGCACTTTCTGACATTTTACAACAAATTTATGAAGTCTACATGCTTTTTTCCGAATCCCTAATGCTTTGAAGTGCATGTAGTTACTTACCATGCTTTTTTTCGAATTCCTAATGCTTTGAAGTGCATGTGGTCACTTACTATTGTCTATCCTTTATCATTTTAAGAAGTATAGAACGCTTAGCATGACTATAAAGTCTTGAGCTCTAAATGGAGCCCGAAAGTTGCTTCAAGTACCGTCGCCTGAAAAAGCTTCTAATCACTATGACTTGACTAGTTACAAAATGTCAAATGAGAGTGTTGGATTTTTGTTGTGTATTATGCAACTCGGTGTCCAGTTTATTTATTTTATAACAATTAATAATAAATCAATGGAGAAGCATATTTTCAACTACCCAGTCTTTTACCCCTCGGATACCTTATATGCATTAGTATGGGGAAAATTAGTTCTCGGCTTGTAGTTTTGCGGCATAAAATTTTGACCATTTATTTTTTGTCCAGCTTGTGGAAGTTATGAATAGAACTTTAAGTCGCTATTGGGCCCAGGACATCATCTTTTTTCTTATAGTAATGGTGCTTCCTTGTACCTCATTTCAGAACTTATATATTCGAAAAGGCCCTGTTCTTGTTTTTAGTGATTCACAAGTTGACAAGGGTTGTGCCTTTTACCTACCTCTCCAGCCATTGCAAACCATGGAAGCAAAGGAAAAGTATGCAATAATAGTATTGCTTAGTTTGTACTTTGCTAGGATAAGGCTTAGAAACCGTTCACTTCCCTCATTAGTCATTAGACTAACAAATTTTTAGCTTCGTCCTGGTTTGTCACACCCCAAGAGAGCTAAGGAATGCTGCAATTTATTATATAAATGTGATGTCACAAAGGAGGAGTAAAACATATGGAGCTCTAACAGATGAAGTTAAAGTGGAAAAATTTTGCAATGGACTAAACTTGAGTTCCAGTATGATGGTCTCAAAGAATGTTGCTGTACCTGAATATAAAAATCCAAACAAACCTTCCACGTTTGACAAAGTAAAGTTGCTCCTGAAAAGTGGTAAGCCAGCTCCAGCACATAGTATGAAAAGATTTCCTGAGAAGGCTGCAGTTGAAAATGTACTGACTGGAAGTGCAAGGACTTGGAGAACTTCCCACATGGAGGATCGGTGATACTTTGCATTTATGTTCTGATACTTGATATTTTCGGAGCTTTTCTTTGGTGGAAATTATATACTAGACAAAAACAACATTCAATGCCAAAGAAAAAAAAGATGTCTTCTACAAAAAAAAAAAAAAGGGACTAATGATCCCCCATTTTGCATTCTAAAAGAGACTACTATCATGTCCACCAGAGGACTCATTTTCCTCCTCAACACCAATCTTGACAGCCTCACTAACGGGAGCAAGAAAACCTGAAGAAATAAAATTTGCTGACAGTTCATCCATATGCTTCTCGTTTATGGGAAGGCCTAAAAACGATCACCTCATCCTCATCCTCATCCTCAGGTTCCACCTGCGGCTCAGGCAGGTGACCAAGAGCCACTTTGCCCTCCAATGCAATGCCTACCAAGCTATCATTTAAATTGGGCTCCAAAGGAATGTTGAGGAGGTAGTTATTAGAAAACTGAGGATCAATGCCAATCATAAATTTCTTTAACTTCATGTCAAAATAAATTCCCTCCTCACCTTGCCGGACGATTTTCGCAAGAGCCTTTCCAGCTGCAATAATCCTCTGTACACTGAGAAATATTTTCTTTATTGCCCTCATTGCCACCAGCTGAATGCTTCCTTGAAAAGTCAAGGATGAGCTGGGCTGGATGAAGAGGCAGAAATCCTCTCAATTCAAAGTCCTCAGACAATGCAAGACGGTTATCAGTCTCACTCTCATCATACTTGCTCATATAAGAGAAGCATGTCTCCTCTCCATGCTCAACAAAGAAAACATATCTATTTGATAAGAGCTTATTTAGTAAGGAGATACACTGGTTCCAGAAAAAAGACCTTGCGTTCACTTGTTTTTCCTCCAGCTCACTTCCAACAGCGACATCAGGACGACAGGCCAACCACTCAACAAAAACCATTATCCCAGGCAGTAAATAGTTTGATGCAAGATCACTTAGCTGGTTACACCGTTCAAGCAAGCAACCCATGAACTCAAAGGTAGCAGTAAAAGCATTTTCAAGTAGGACAGAACACTGTAGAATGTCTGCATATGATTGATTTTCATATTCCTTGTTCACATTATGCACAGTGAATATTAAAATCGCAACCATCCTTACAATTGAAAGTCTAAAATCAGCAACATCTGAACCAAAATACAAGTCCTCATCCAGCCCAGAGGGAAGAAGTTCTACCAAATCATTTTTAACCATGGATAAAACTTCAGCAAAAGTTTCCAAGCTGGGATCCAAAGCAAACAAGCATCAGTAAAGAATTGTTTTGCTGTCACCGTCAAAGTGTAATCTTGAGAATTCAGAACAACAAACCTGGTCCGTGTGAAGAGAATACCATTCAGTCTAACAAATCGCGTGATGAAGGCTTTGAAGAGCTCAAAGTCATTTGAAGCGCGTTCCTTAACGGTATTATTTTCCACTTCGCTATCTTTGAAAGAAGGCAGTGGGCCCCCTTCGCCTCTTCCTCTGCCAGACATCCTTGAGGGTACAGTCTTCACTTTAGTAGCTTTAGCATGACAAACAAGTTGGGTGTAATTCTGGTGATTCTGCAAATTAAAGGAAAAACCCAATGTGAATATTCTGACTCTTTTGTTTCTACATCCTTGCACATAATATATGTCCCAAATACTAGGCTCAATTTCCAAAACACACCCAGCTAGATCACTTGAGGGGGAAAAAAAATACACTTAACTCTACACAAGGTTTTCAAATAAGCAGACTGCCCCAAGCAACACCACTTACATTTGCATGTACCATTTTCTTCATGGAGCTATTTTAATGCAGTGGGAGAGGGAAGAAAGGATATGCTGAAATAAATGATCAGAGTAGATACACACACTAGCAGTAAACAGTTGAATATCTACCTGCCAGATTATATTCAGACAGATACTCTGGTTTTACATTAATTTAATCTTTCCAGGATTGAAGAAGCTACAGCAAGTATGACCAACCATGGCAAACAAACTAGGATACAAACCTCAAAGAATGAATTCTAGGACAAAAGTATAGTGAACTTAGTGGCCTTTCATCTGTTCATACAGTCAAGCTTTACCTTCTCAAACATAATGATCAAGTTGTCTCTTGCAGTAGTAGAAGGATTTTCAGCTGCCAGACTTCGAAAATAGTGATAAATGTTCACCAGCTGATCATTCGAATATCCAGCCAGTATAGCAAGCTGAAAGTTACAAAGGAGAAATTTTAGATATCAACTTGAGAGACAACTAACTTGATAAAAGACATATATAGGGAATCAGCATCTCAAGAAGAGAATTAAACCAAAATAGAGATTTGAAGTAGTTCACCTGATGATGTGGATTGCCACTTGAGGGACAGAGTGAAGAAGCTTCCATATAATAACTTGACGCAGCCACAAAATCCTGAGCTTTATAGTCCCCTTCCCCATACAAGCCTTTGTAACGAGCAAGATCACCCAGATAAATCAAACAATGATAACAGGATATCAAACCCTTTCTCACCTCAGAGGATGTTTTTCCATCTTTTGTCAAGGTAATCTGATTATCTGGATTGCCAATGGCAATGCCGTATTTAGTTCTTATCTTCAACATGAAATCATGATAAAATCCAGATGCCTCGGAAAGAAAGGCCTTGAACTGAGAACGGATCTTTCTAAACTGATCAAGTCCGGAACAGACAGGAGTTGCAGGACCTTTGCCATTTTGGGATGCAGCTGTTCCTGCTGAAGACGAAGCCAAAGCTTCATTGAAGAGAGCCCTTAGGGCTTCAATCCTCCTATAATGCAATTGCCACAGAGCAAATTCTATTTCATTTTCTTCAGAGAATTCATGGTCTTCAAGGACAATTGCTTCATAATTTTCACGCATCTGCTGCAGTGTATAAGGATCTGAAGGGGTTCTGTCCCGTGCTGCTCTCCTTCGCTCGTTCTCCAACTCGACAATCTACTGTCAACCCATGAAGTTATTAACCACAATATATGATGTTCGAAGAGATGCAAATTTGAGCAAGACAATCAGTAAGAAAATGCAAAAGAAAGGAGATCTTTTCTGCAATTCTGTAATCCAATGTTCCCATAGAGAGGAGTATTTTTTAGCATTTCTGTTGACACAACCCACGAAATAAAACTTCAAAGGAATACATCAAATGCATACCTTACTGAGGAGACACTTAGCCCGCTCCCTTGACATGTTTTCTTTGCTGTTTTCCATTGGAATGTGATCTTCCATCGAACAAATGGTTGCAAGATGTAAGTACACAATATGCAACTTCAGTAGAGCGATTATGCACAACTACCTGTTGAACAGAAGTATATATAAAAACAATGAAATATCTATGATGTCAAACTCTGAATAATCATCCTGCAACACGTGAACAAACACTCTGCAGTTTAAGCCCCACTTTATGAACACATATAATTTAATTCTAACCAAATGGTAAACGACATGAAGCCAAAACTCTTGATAAGCACTCAGCAAAACATGCAATCAGCAATTATGATTTATAGCCCGCCTTGTCTTTTCAAAATCTTACACCAGCAGTGAAAAGCTTTTTATCAGTTATCTAGCAAGGCATAGACCTCGAGTTCGATTGTCGAAGTTGCATCACAGATTAAGAAAATACTAGCGATCCCCTACAGCTGCTAAACTGGTCAACTATTGACTTAGAAACAAATTAGTCTTGCAAAATAACATGATAAAAATTATCAAAGGAAACATGTACTACCAAACCACTTACACCATAGACGAAACCAAGACCAGAGATGCGCTCATTCCAAACAAGGCTTCCATAAGAAAGCAATTGTGATAACTTTATCTTATATTCACCCAACTTATATCAACGGAGAGAGGGACAGAGGAAATAAATGAGAAAGAGAAACAAACTTCAAAAAGAAAGTGGCCAACAATTCCAAGCAATTCAAGAACCCTAAGACCAATTAAATTCACAAACAATATATACATATCTGTATAAGGAATAAACAACAGACTGAAATAACTTATAGCTTCAAACTAATAAATAACAGAAAACAGAAAAATAAAAAAGAAGTCACAAAGTCAACCAAAATGATTGGCCTTAAATCAATCAATTGAGAACAATAAACTCAACCAACTCCATAGTCCATACATTAAACACACAATAATAAAAGGCAAGTAAGCCGAGGAGGAATAACAACAACATCTAATTCCAAATTAAAGCAAAACTCCAGCCCTATCCATCAACAACAAACAATAAACCAAAAACCATCGCCAAATTAATAAAAAATAACTTACCCTGGCCCGAAAACATCACCAGATATGTCAAGATCCCACAACACTCTTCGATTTCCCGAATTCAACAAACCCCTCGGTTATTATACACCGACGTCGAGGGTAAAGCCGGTGTATCACTGTTCTCGATAGGAAGCTTCAATTCGAGGGTTTATTTGTGCTCAGCGTGAACCAGATAGAGATGAAAATAGAGAGAGAGAGAGAGAGAGAGAGAGAGAGAGTTTGAAATCACAGAGAGAGAAAACTGGAGGGAGAAAATTTTAGTTCTGCAACTAACTAAACAGAAATTAGTTACACAGCGGGTATTTATACAAGGAAAAGAGAATAGAGAACCGACTAATAAAAGCGTGTTAAAAAGAACACGCCTAATCCTTCTAAAAGAAGTGTTTTCTTCCATTCCCCGTATCATTCTTTATTTCGTTATCAGTTTTCACTGAATTTTGTTACTAATATTAATGATGTATTTGCAGATTAAGAGCCCGTTTTGATTCACTTTTTTTTTTGAAAGAAAATTCACTTATTTTTTTGGAAGTGTTTGAATTAACTTTTTTAAAAAAATAGAAGTCATAAAAAAGTCAAAAATAGCTCTTTTAGAAGCTGTCACGTAGTGTTTTTAAATAAAAATATATTTTAAATCACTATTAATTATTGTATCAAAATACAAAATTATATAGCTTAAAAAAATAAATTATCGATTAAGTTAGATTTGAGATTTTAAAATTCAAAACAACAAATTTAATCTAATTTGGATAATATCGATTAAAATTAATAAATTTTAAATTCTTTACTCTTGTTTTTAATTTAATCATCGTGATAAAATCATAGTTATAGTAATATTAAATTATTTAAAATTCTTTTTCACAAATCTTTCATTTAGATGAAAGATTTTTCTCGTTCAAATGCAACTTTACAACTTTTAGTTCCCAAGACTTGTGCCGGTCAATTGTCCGATAACGTGAGAAAAGTTCTGGAAAAGTGACCGATAACAATAATATTATAATTCAAAAGGTAAAATTCAGATGTTAAATTTTAAAATTGTTTTGGGCTTTCGTTTGGATTAAAATTTTCTATTTTTTTAAAAATTATAAAGAACCCCCTAAGGTTCTATCCATATTATAAATTTATTTTAATTTTTGAAAATATCCCTTTCCTCTTTTTGGATGATTTATACAAATCACCCCGAGATTAAGTTAATTTACGAAAAACCCCTCTATAGTTTCAAAAATTACCAAAATCCCCTTAAAGTTATACCAATATTACAACTAGCTCCTACTTAGGTTGACTTATCAATAATATTAATTTTTTCTCTCTGTAATATTATTATCATAAAATTTTCATGTAATAAATTTGAAAAAAAAATGTGATTACGTATTCAAATAAATATTCAAAATTCAATGTTATGAATTTATACTACATATACGTAATATGTGTTAAATTTATATTTGAGAAAAATATAATTATATGCATCGCATATATCCGTAATGTGAAATGAGAAATATAAACATTGATTGAAATAAAAAAATTGAAATTAAATAATGCACTTGAAAACTTTATTTAGCTTGAGGACTCTAACTCATTTCTCCTAAAATTTACTTCGTATTAACGATAATATGACATACTTGATGTGTTGGTAGATACTTTTAATGCATTAAATTTAGAATATTTATCTGAATAAATAATCACATTTTTTTTTCAAATCTATTACATGAAAATTTTATGATAACAATATTACAGAGGAAAAAATAAGAATTAATATTATTGATAAGTCAACCTAAGTAGGTGCTATTTGTAATATTGGTATAACCTCAGGGGATTTTTGGTCATTTTTGAAACCACTAGGGTTTTCTAGTAAATTAACCTAATCTCGGGGTGGTCCGTGTAAATCACCCAAAAAAGAGGAAAGGGGTATTTTCAGAAATTAAAATAAATTTGTAATATTGATATAACTTTAGGGGGATTTTGGTAATTTTTTAAAAAGTAGAGGATTTTTCGTAAATTAACCAAACTTCAGGGGTGGTTAATGTAATTCGCTCTTGGATTGGCGAGGCGGGTTTAGTGGTGGAGGTATAAGTCTCTCCGACAAGAACAACGCGGTACATTCGCAAAAATTTCAGTTGAAAAAAAAATGATAAGAGGCAGAGTGCAACTTTTGTGTAATTTATATAAAAAAAATATAACAAAAACACTTTAGTAATCAATGTTTAACAACAGTCATTGTTCAGGGTTAATATTCTTGTGATCTTGTCCCAAATTAAAACTAGCAAAATTCGATTTCATAGTTCTACCAAGTTATGGAGTAAGAGTAGTCTAAGAGTCCGTTTGGATGAGGTTTTTTTTAAAGAATAAGCACTTTTTTTAAAAAAACAAATCACTTCAAATAAAGAAAATTGTATTTGGATGGACTTTTAAAAAAAAAAATCCAGAAAAAGCCAAAAAAAGGTTTTTTTTTTTAGAAGCTACACAAAGTAAATTCAAATAAAAGCACATTTTAAAGCATTTTTAATTACTGTATTTAAAAGTAAATCTGTTTGACTTTAAAAAAAATTCTACTATAAAAAGCACCATTTAAAAAATATTTTTTTTTAAACTCATCCAAACGGCCCTAAATCACATTTCAACGGTGCAATCATAACATGTCAGTTTTTCTAAAAATGATTATGCCTCACTATATATAGATCACTTGGGATGAGAATATTTCCTTTTCAATTATAGATCGATGTTTTTTATACTGTAAGTATTAAAGTATTGTTCAGTCGCATTTAACCATGTATACTAAAAAATTTTACTTAGCCCCCTGCATACAATTTTTGGTCATAGCTGTTACATAGTTTTTTTTTTATTTTTTATCTTAGCCATCTGGTTTCAACTTATTGGCCGATTAATCCAGATCAAGTACTGCAAAGGTTCATTATGGGGGCGATCCTCCCAATCCAGTTGCTCCATTCACAACATCGAATTCGAACTTTGAATATTGTTTAAGGGATTTAGCACCTCATCCTACTGGAGCAATTGATAATTGGTATTAGATAGTTGCATTGCCGTTACTAAAGGGACTCCTTTATTTCACCACTAAAATCGATCCCACTCTAAATAAAAAATCCTAAAATAATTTTAAAATCCAATAGCCATTTTAGTTGGTGTTAGATAGTTGCATTGCCACGTGTCCTACTGGATCCTTGAGGTCCAAGGATGGCTTCCACGGATCCCCGTCTCGCCACGATGAAAACGAGTGTCTTCACGAACCTCACGTGGAGCCCTCCGACAAGGGGTTCACCCTCTTCAGGTGGTCCCCCATTCTTCTCAGAGTGGTTTCAAAAATAATTATTTCTAATAACAATTGTATTCGGCGCATCCGCTAGCGCATGCCAGGGAATATCTTTTGTACGAACAATGAGGTTGTGTCAATCCAACTCTAGTCCGGCCCATCCATTTCCGATTTCTATAAATAGCAAATCGTTACTGTTCACAAGGGTAAATTTTCCCAAATTCACATTATGTATTATCTCAACTTCCGAATACCTCTCTGAATACTGACTTAAACATCAGATGGTCTTCGTCGGAGATACTTTTAGCTAGACTCATGTATATTCCATCCTTATAAAATAGGACCCGACCAGTACTCACATACCTTTTCCTCGAAAAGTTGGATAATATTAGATACCTTTACTCGAATTATACCTTTACTCGAAGTGAACTTGATCGACTATCAAATTCGACCACATCATATACAATAAGTGTGTGTGTATATATATATATATATATATATATACACATATCATATATGTGAGTATATATATGTTATATAAGACATATATACGTATATGAAAAGAGGGTCATGCATGCGGGTGTAATAGTGTTCCGAAAAAAATAATGATATGAGAAAAAGTGGTTTTCTCAAATAAATACAGCAATGATTAAAGAAAATAAAGAGAGAAATAGTTTTCTCAATTTCGCGATTCATTGCATGGCACACAAGAATAATTGTGTGATAATCATAACTCATTCATTTTTTCCTTCTTGATTTATTAATAAATTCTTAATTTTTGATTAATCGATGAAAATAGGATTAAGATACAATTCGAAATATATATACACTCTTCTTAGTTATTATTAAAAGGTTTAGGAATTATTCTAAAAGTTAGAATAAATACGATTTTATATACGCTACTAGGGTTTTTGGTTCGAATTCAATATAGAATCAAGAACTCGAGGAGATCCGTTCGTGTGGATTATCTTTAGAGGGAGAACACTTGAAATTCTATACGCATGGATATGTTCGGGTTTGTGGATGCTCTCAAGTCGAGAATTCAAAGGATGATTCGTATTTGAATACGACAATTCTCTACATCAAACGGAAGGTTTATAGGTAAAATTCTTTTGAACTTTGTTAAACTTGTTTGTTGTTTGCATAAGATCCGCATTGCGATAGTAATGGGATACGTTTTTACATAATAGTCATGCGTTAAATTTTTATATTTCCACTGCCTAAGCATCCCGAGATCTAAGCGCCTAAGCATCCCGAGACCTAAGCGAAACTATCATAAGTATTATAGTTGTCCTAATGGAACTGCAAGTTAAACTAATGGATAAAAATTATTTGCAGGATTTATTTGCAATGGCAACAGATCAGCCATTGTGTTTTCCTTCCATTTTGCATTTGTGCTTAGGGCATTCTCTAAATTCATGACACGTGCAAATCTTCCAGATTTACTTAACGTCAAATTGTTTAGTTATGTTAATTATATTTTTTGTGTTATCTCAACTGATAAGTAAATTTTAAAAATTCACACGTTTCATGAATCTAGAGTATGGGGCATGAGATGGGGCATCATGTTGGAATAGGAGATCCCGTCCGAATATATCAATTCTCTCTTAATTTATAGGGTTAATTACAACTTGCACCCTTGAATTTGTTCCCATATAACATTTTGCATCCCTCAAATTTTAATGTAACAATTCAGCCCCTCGAATTCATTTTTAACGTTAGGGGCTGAATTTGTTACATTAAAAGTTGAGGGCATAAATGTTATAACGGAACAAGTTTAGAGTGCAAATTATAATTAACCCTAATTTATAAATACAATAACCAACTATTTAAATAATTGAATTACACATGCGAGAACAAGCAAATGAAGAAAGTCACCCTAGCTCAAATCAAAGTTATCACAACACTTAATTTGACATATATTATTGTGATCTTTCAAACATATAACTCCAAACTGTGCCATTCTTTTTTGTTTTTATTATTTATTTATTTATTATTATTATTATTATTATGTGTGTGTGTGTGTGTGTGTGTGTGTGTGCAGGAGCTCTTGGACTTAGGACAGCAACAGAGGACTGGGACACAACTTAGCTCAACAAACAAGAAAACAAGCCGACGATGTACGATATAACTGCTTTGTCCCAATTCTTTCTTTGCATTAAAAAATTTCACTGAGATGCTTGATTGTTTTTCCAGGTAAGATCATCGACAATCTCCATGCCTTATTGAATCCATCGGATCGAAGACATTGTCAAACAGCTCGAATCCGGGGATTTAAACCTTCGAGTCCAAGTTCTGGATATCATATTTCTTTTTATTTATATATATACACGCATGTGTGTGCGCGCGAGCTCTCCATCAACGAAAGGGGAACTGAAACAGAAATTGCATTTTAGCAGTCAGAGAGAGCAGCCCGAAAAGCAACCATACTACAGATGGCGACCATAGATACAGTTTTCGGTGGCACACTTCTAAGTTCTAAATCTTGGCGTGACGTTTAGCAACCAGCCCAGGGCAACGACATTATGGCGATTAATGGTTCTTTCGTTGCTGCAGGTGAGCATTTCAAACTACAGCCTACTTTTCAAGTCGAAATCAGAAATTTTAACTTTTAGACGGTTCAAGATTGAATCTTTACATAATATAAGAGTTATGTTTATCATATTTCAACGACAAAATTCTTCAAATAAGATTATTTTTCAAATTAATTTCATTTATTTGATTTTGGAGACTTTAATTTACTTTTTTGAATAAAAATGATTCATTACAATAACAATCGAATACATCAACACTTTCAAAATTTCATGTTTGCATATTAAAGTTACAAACCACATTCAGTGAAAAAAACAAAAAAATCGGTGCAGATGATACTGAGTAAATCATGACACCAAAAACAAAACAATGCTACATTCAACTGTAATATATTTCATCCCAAAATCCAATTCTTGCTTTGTTTTAATCCTTTTTTAAACCCACACTGGTTTAACATTATTCCAACAAAACGAAATGATCCACGAGCATTTGCGAGGGAAAGTTCACAAAAATCTAAATCAAAATAAACTCAAGTGGGATGATAGTCGGGAGTACTCATCTCACGTCACACACAGGAAGGGTAAACCAAATTTAAATCACTCTTTTATTTATTAAGGACTCCCAATTGTAAAAATAAACAAAGGTTATGAGTTAACTAACTCTTGAGTGATATCCCATTTAAAACTATAAAGTAAAAGAGCCGAAAGTAGATGCGAAGCTTGGATGGGGCCCCCCACCAAATTTATGGCTCCATCCCTGGCCTAAACGCTAAAGGTTCCTTTAGTCTACACGTTATTTCGTTCTTTACTTCATTTTAGGCTGGTTTAACCATTACTATTTTACAAAGGTTAAATCAAGATCAACCCAAAACAAACACACCATCCTTTTTTCAAACTGCATTATCGCATGAATCATATATAGCAAATTTTACAGTGATTCAACTAAGTTTCCTCAGTTTTTCTTTCCAATTTCATTGTTTGTTTGTGGGCAATGTACAACAAGTAAAGCACAGGTTACTCCTGATATATAAATAACCAAATTCTTTACCTAGACTTTTCTACGGTGAATTCATCGGAGACGTTTCGGGCCGAGAGCTTGGCCCGACGCTTCGAGAAGCCTCTCCACATCCCTTACGGCATCGTTTTTCGGCCCTTGACTTCCATTATTCGGGTACGAACAGCTCACCACACTACTCCCTGCACAACCACACATTACATATATATATATATATATATATATATATATGTGTGTGTGTATATATATACACGAAAAGATAAACACATTTCAGACAAAAATAAAACAACAATCAAGAAATACCATTGAACTTCAAATTAACAGGGGAATTGAATTTCCTTTTCGGGTCTCTGCTCTGAAGGGTCTAGGGTGAGAACTGAAGGAATGAGAGGTGGGCGGCCGCAACCATTTTCGTCTAGAGAGAGAGAGAGAGAGAGAGAGAGAGAGAGATGATAATGTGGGAAGTGGAGTGTGACCGAAATTACGGCCAGCAGTGCAGGGAGGACTTTTCCATCTCCATAGAAAATGTTCAATTTAGGAAGCACAGTGGACTGCCTATGACTGAGTTGATCTGGCGAGATGAAAAATTGGAGTGGCAATCAGTGGGAAGACGAAGGAGCAGAGCTTGAGATGAAACACTGCGGGTCTGTTCTGTTTGCTTTGGTAACAAGTGGGCTCTCCCATACGATGTCGTTTTGCTCCTCACGGCTGCAATCCAGTGCAATAGGTGGCTGACTGAAGTATGCACCCGGGCAACGAAAATTATTTTGACTTAGGACCTCCACTCTTATGTATAAGAGTAATTAACAAATAAATTTTAATAATAATTAAAATAAACTACAATATGAAAGAAATATTAT